>OY755236.1:112787524-112849359 GCA_963576725.1 Azorinus chamasolen
AATAAAACCGAGTCTGCAATTTTCTCTTTTGGCATTGCTACTTTTGTTTACGAAGGATTAACAACTTTTAGAATATCTATAATACCAAATACAATGTTTTATGGTATTATTGAAATTATGCGTTTATTGCTGGAACGTTAACACGAGACTGTTGATTCAGTCAATACTCGATTCTGACACGTGTGATTGTCACGATCTAAATGAATCGGGTTGAACCAAAATCAGGTCATACATGTTTTTTTTTAAATTTATAAAGAATATGATCATTTACCTCCATTGTTATAGTCATATGTTACAAAGATAAATATAGAATGATAAAAACTCTTATTTGTTGAATAGCTGTATTTTAAAAGTAAAACAATACTGAACCGAAGCAAATCGTCTCGAGTGTGCCATAACCCCCTCACCAATATTTACGACTTATAGTACATTTGCAAGCAAAGTAGACCCAGAACACACTGCTCCTATAGCAACCGTCTAATCAGGGTCTACTCTGTTTGCTTATGGAGAAATAGAGGTATGATTCTACAGTTTCTAAATCTGTATAACATCCATTTTTCATTAACCAATATACATATTTATCCTGTCACGTGCCTATTTTCCTGACGGATAACAAGGTGACTGATAAACTTTTTGTTATTATGTCAGTTGGTCACATGACCTGTAGCCGAAACTACTTTTTTTACCGAGACGTTTATTTCGTCAATACACACATTTTCGTCTACCGAGTGCTGAATAAAAAAGTTTAACAAAGCGAATTTGTTGATTTCAATCGATACCCATTAAACTAAATAGATCTAGATCTAATTCTTTCACTCCATTCTCCCAAACTTATTATTCTTAGGCCTAGACTAGATCTAGTAGTAGATCTAGATCTAGACTAGATCTAGTTGTTTGTCGCGAAATTACCGTGTTTAGATAAATCAACATCGTGTAGATATCGTCAAGTGACAGGTTCTTTTTCTCACGTAACCAACCGAGCCAACGGTTTTGTTTTGACCATTTTTAAAGCAATGTGACTTTTTGGAATTCCAGTGACGTACGTAATAACGCCTTTATAGTGACGTCATTAACAGTCTAGAGCCAGTAGAGTCGGGTATACGTTGCGGTGCATTTTGTGGTACATTCGGTACAAAATAATAATGATTATATTTTGCTGTCGTGACAAGGATAAATAGAATATTTGGTTCCTAGCTTTGAATGAGAAATGTTATCTGGCTCGGCTTCTGAATATATCAGGTTCGCCTTCGGCTCACCTGATATATTCATCCGCCTTGCCAGATAACATTTCTCATTCAAAGCTAGGAACCAAATATTCTCTATGTATGTAATGGATATTCATGACGTCACGAGGGCAATGTTTAGATGAGACATAGATGTTTTGCCTTCCTACAGTTTGACAAATATACTGTAATGCATGGTCACTATCTTACACACCAACCGTTTGTATTGCCCTGATGTTTTATTCCTACATGCATACTCTACCCTCATGACCGTATTTCACTAACCCTAACCCTTTAACAGAAGCTCATATATTCAATGTTACGCTAAATCTAAAGTACATAGTAATTTACTCTGCTGATCGACTTGCTGTCTGATTAAAAACCTGTTAATGAAAACAGATATTTGGCCCAGAAGCTCAGATAAGATTTGTTCAAGAAGACGTCCTTAACTTAACCAAAATCTATGTCGTGATGGCACTTTGAGGAGATTCTAAAGAGTGGTTCACAACATAAGGTTTTGTGGGAAAATGAAGATTTTATTATTTGAGTACTTAGTACGCACCTTCATCTGTTGCCTTATTTACTCACTTGATAAACAGGTTTCACTGTGAAGTTTAGCGGCTGTACAAGCACCAGTGAGCCGTTTCCAGATAAGCGAAAAGCTGAAACATCGTCTTGAATCTGGCTGATGTTGAAGTAAGCCTTTGCGTTATCCCCTTTATCGTTGTCCTTATATTCGAATTCGTACAACTCAGTATTTGGTTTGGTGCACTGAAGCGAACGAAGGTGGACATACAGTAGGACATGTCATAAGGGGCCATTCATTTACTGAAAATAGGAGTCTTAAAAAATAGGTAGTTGATTAATGCATTAATGCATTAGAAAAATAATGCTGAAAGTTCCTATAGGAGCTTTCTGCATTACGGCTGACCTGTAATAAGCTACTAACTGCCTTACATACCCATCATTAGATCTCTTACTGATTTACTGATGGCTGCTATATTTCAATACCAAGTTTATACCTTATAGTGCCTATTCGTTAGTTTCATCCCTATGCCCTCCAGTTATTCGAGTAATTCTATGTTGAAAAGTTATGTCGAAAGTTATTCGAGTAAGTATCGGTATATATGTAGGACCTTATTCGTGTTATTAAAATGATAAGTTGTTTCACAAACTGAGAAAAAACATATTTCATGACCGGAATTCGAGGATAAACTTACTTTAAAGTAAGCCTGGTATTTGTATTGGATGTATCATTGATCGAGTTTATTGTAGACATAATTTTAAAATCTCATAGACTGACTGCCCCAAGGATCTTGCAGTGACACCGTTATGAACATTTCGGTTATGTTTATTTTTCTTTTACGTGTGACATGCATATTATAAAAGGTTCTTACAGCATGATATTACGGTCCGTATCATTAAAACGCGTATTTGCGACTGAGTCTATTCTCAAGTAGAAGAGTTTCACTTAATATGAAAGATTCATTTACACCCAGAAATTTGAACATTTTAAACTCTTTACCTCATCAACTTTGATTGTGTTGCTTGCCGGTGATTTTGTGATATATGGTCTGTTTAAATTAACATCTTGAACAGTAATGTTGATTGTGGTCTTTCCATTCAGTGATGGTGATCCGTGATCTTCAGCTAGTACCTCAATAACGTACAAATTAGACATCCCCTCCAATGACCGGTTCACCGTGACACTACCTGTCGACTCATTGATTTTAAAGAGTCCTGTTGGATTCGTGTCTGTAAGAAACTTGTAAGAAACCTTTGCGTTTGGTGTATTTGTCTCATCTTTATCATCTGCATGTACAGTCAGTACAGTCTCCCCAATTTCAGCAGTTTCAATGATTGTGTGTTTGTACTGTTCAACAAACGTTGGACTGTTGTCATTAACATCCTGCACTATCACTGTGATTGTTTTCATGCTTGATTTCTGCTCATTTCCGTTTTCTGGCTGATCTTTGGCAATGATTTGCAATGTGTACTCCGTTTTTTGTTCTCTGTCAATCGAGCCGGATACCACGACAAGACCCTGTGCAAAGATAGAAAAACAAAGTTTACTTTAATATGAACAACACTGACTCCAAATGAAACATCTTTAAAAAAGACAATTGTTTCAAAACCTGTGCAGATCGGTTTAATTCAAAATATTGAAAACTTACCTCATGGTATAAATGTACTTGTTAAGATCGTTTATATAAAGAAAGAATAATTTTCTGACAAATTGTGAATGGAAAAGTAATAAAGTCAAGCAAGCAAATCCACGTACAAGACGCAACCACCACCAAACATACCGGTAGATAAAACGCAAGTAATACAATACACACACACACGTACGCATACACATACACACACGGGATGAAAATGATAAACATGATCATATACACTTGTAAGTACAAAGACACCAGCTAAAATTAAAAGTTAGGATGACAAAGAGAGTACCGCATATTATTTAATCTCTTTTTGCAGTTAATTATAATCTACTGTTGTCAAGCATCCCTTTCGTAATCCGATCTCATGCAGATAATAGTATATTCGCACATGCCTAATCTGATTTATCCTTATCCTTAATAGAATATGAACGATCTCGACAAATCTGTATCGCAATCTATTGCCATTCGTACCATTGCAAGTTATCGTCACTATTCACTACAAGAATCGATATCGCCCACGGTCGGCTCGGCAGTTTGCGCAATTGCTTCTCACCAATGAGCTCCAGGTTCGAATCTCCGTCCCGATTGCGAGAATCTTCCGAAGCTGTTGAACGTTTTAGTAGATTGAAACGGCTTGAATTTGTATTCTAACAGTAATAGCTAACCGTTGAATAAGATTTTAAAAGAAAACGTATATTTTAGAAAATGCGTTTCAGAAAGTATCGAATCTTGAGCATGGATTTAGTTTCAAAAGTTTTACAAGCACGGGAGTCCGTGGAATACGGGAAATGGAACAATGACCGCCGGTCCAGGTACTCCAAGTTCTCCAGTTTCCTCTCAACCTTTTAGATCGTGTACGCCATCATCCGAACTATCGAGTGCAGCCAATGTAAAGTAAGTCAAATTTAAAGTTTCGAGGGATGTAATTAGCTGTCGGGGTCGCGTGTTCGAGTCCGGGTGTCTACAATGTCTCACAAATGTCTTTCTTTCGCCATTATGGTTTGGTACTGTTGATCCTTTTTATAGCTTATTTGTAATACAAAGGCGTTATTTTTTACATATTTAATACCAACCATTATTAAATAAAATACAATTTAACTGTTAGTACGAACAGACCTCGTGACCAAGCATGGTTTTTAAATATGTGTCTAAATTAGGATTTGAACCTACAACTCTCGGATCACAACTCCAATGTCATAATTATTGAGATAAAGAACGTGTTGCTTGGCGCATTTGTCATGTGTTGGTTATATACGTAGAACATAGAAGCTATTCAAATTAGGTAAAATGGCGGGATGATTTGAAGGCCGGTAAATAGACGATGATGACGACGACGATAGTGATGATGATGATAATGATGATGATGATGATCATCATCATCACCATGGTGATGATGATGATGATTGAGTAGCCATGGTTTCATTCCGAGTCTAATCATTACCTGACTGGAAATAGCGCATGATGTAATTGCTCAGAATTTGTGACAAATGTCTTTCAGTTGTACATACACATTTTAGCTTCCTTTAATGTATGAAATTTGACGCGTTACAAATGTGACTGTATGTCACGTCATCAACAATCTCCATTGATCACATTTGTCACAAAATGAAAATTTTCGGATGTCCGGATTACATTTGTAATACGTGCTACAAATGTGATTCGCTACTAATATATCGTCGCAAGCATCTGTATTAAAATGGTCAGTCCGTCCTGCTTTAATCTTTTGAATGCAGGACACACATGTACTGTTATTTGTAAAGCGCGTAAAGTAAACCCAGATCAAAGGACTTCCCCATAAGAACCATCTAATAAGGGTATACATTGATTGTCATTCAATATTCTCTAGCACTGAGTAGACGCTACAGATACAACCTGGTGGACTACTCCAGTCAGAAAATGTAGTGTTGAAATACTAATTAATTTCGTTTTCTATGACACAGACCAACATTTCGTTCTTTATATATAATAAAAAAAAACATTTGCATGTTTTCAATATTCTGAAAATGGGTGATACTTCGAAAGCAAAAGTAAAAATGCAAAAAGAGAAAATTGCAGACCCGGTTTCATTGAGTCTGTTCATGAGTAGTAATTAAAAGTGTAACACTACTCACGCCCCTAGCACCGGCTTAAGCAGTATTCAAGTGTGTGAACACGCGCCTGAAAATGTCGTTTTTTAAACAGCTCATAGTAAAATTATAAATGTCGATTATCGATTCTAAGTTTTCAATTTAAAACAACTATAAAAGGCAATATTACATACACATGTCTATAAAAAACATTTGCATGTTACTTTCAATACATATTCGTGAACAGGCGCCTGAATATGTCGTTTCAAAACAACTATAGTAACATTATTAATGTTGATTATCGATTCTAAATGTTCAATTTAAAAAAAATTCAAAAGGCAACATTACATACATCTGTCTCATTGATTTCGAAGACATCGAACGGACTACTGTTGATGCTGAATTTTATCTCTGCATTTGCTCCCTCATCATCATCTGTGGCATTCATAAGAATAACGCGTGTCCCATTATCAGAGTTTTCTTCGACTGTCACGTTCGTTTCGTCATTCAGAAATACTGGGGCATTGTCATTGAAATCAATTATGATGACATGGACTAACACGGACGAATTCAGTTGTGGAACCCCATTGTCAACTGCTACAACATTGAGGTCAACACTTGTGTTCCTCTCTCGGTCAATGTATCCGTTTTTTGATATCGTTCCTGTCAACAATCCGATACAATATTCAATGATTGCTAACACTGTTATAATCACAATAATAGCAAATATTCTGAAAGTGAGAGATCCTTCGAAAGCAAAAGTAGCTTTGCGATGAGGGAAAATTGCAGACTCGGTCTTATTGAGACTGTTTATGAGTAGTAATTAAAAGTGCAATATTACTCATGCCCCTAGCACCGGTTTAAGCAGTAGTCATTTTTCAAAACTAGTAACATCAAAACTAATGATCCCGAGACTAGCAAATAAAACAACAGTGAAATTGAAGAACGGGGCGACCTTTTACGGCCGCAACACAAGCATTTAACCTCTCCCGTTGTCCTGTCTTTGCAATTTCGTTTAATGTTGTTATTTTCAATATGCGTACGTATTCTATTTATAGCATATTAACCCATTACATTATAGGCTATAATTAGATACAACCTCTTTGAAAAAATCTACCGAAAAGATCATTAACGAGAGAAAAGGAAAATTTAAGAATTTTGCAGTTTGAAACCATTGTGATAAATAGAGCATTTGATCCTATAGGAGCGAGTGCTCTATTTATCACAATGGTTTCACAAAATGACTTCACAATGGTTTCACAAAAAGTCGTCAATATGAGGGAAAGGATTAAGTCGTTTAATGGTTAATGGTCATTCTCAGTGATGTTATATTTTCTGGTCTTTCGGGATCATTACTGTCGATGTTATTAGTTTTGGAAATTGAAAACCGCTTAAGCCAGTGCTAGGCGGCGCTTTCAGAACTTATATTCTTCACGACAACATATTTTAAGTACTTGTGTGGCGGCAGTAAAAAGTCGCGCGTACTTTATTCTAACTGTTGTTATATTTTCTTGTCCTTCGGATCATTACTTTTGATGTTATTTATTTTGAAAATTGAATACCACTTCAACCGGTGATAGGGGCGTGAGTAATGTTGCACTTTTGATAACTGCTCATGAACAGACTCAATTCAACCGAGTCTGCAATCATCTGTTTTCACATTGCTTCTTTTGCTTCCGAAGGATCTCTCATTTATAGTATAATATAGACCTGATTCTACAGTTTCTGCCAAACTTATTCATATTGCATAATACGGAACCTACAATTTCTTTAAGATACAGAATAAAGAGTAGAAAAATCGAAACAAACAAACTCATGTCATTGTCTATTTTGTGCAACGTGAGTATTGACATAATGCCTTCTATGAATTTTCATAACATGTTAAAACCTAGGACTGACTGACGTTTCCGAAGAAAGGACTCTGGCGAAGAATGAAGAAAGGCAATGTGATGAAGAAAGAACTCTGGCGAAGAATGAAGAAAGGGAATGTGATGAAGAAAAATGACTCTGGCGAATAATGAAGAAAGGGAATGTGGTGAAGAAAGGACTCTGGCGAAGAATGAAGAAAGGTAATGTGATGAAGAAAGGACTCTGGCGAAGAAAAAAGAAAGGGAATGTGATGAAGAAAGGACTATGGCGAAGAAAGAACGAAAACAAAATAATAACTCTGGCGAAGAAATAATTTTGATGAAGAAAGCCCTCTGATGAACAATAACCTCTGATGAAGAAATGAATAAACTCTTATAAAGAAATGGCTCTGATAAGGATGCAGATTCTAGTTTTGTGTGTGAACTCTTTCACTGCCAACCATGGCCGTCTGCCAAATGAGTCGTCTTTGCATCTTTCAAACACAAAATGACGTCATTCGACGCCTTGTCTGGATTCAAACTATTTGAAAGTTTAGTTACAGATTCGCCATTGGCGAAACAGTCACTTTGAAAAAGTGATGTCTGCTTCATAAATATAGTTCTGTATCTGTTTTGAAGCATTGCCAGAGTGGCAATGTGAGCGAAGCCTGCTGAGAGTTACTTTGCATTTCATTCCGATTTAAAATGCATTCACGTTAGCAGAGAGACGAATTGTGAAGAAAGTCTCTGTCGGAAGAAAGTAGTGTGAATACCGGTACACATCCTTTAATTATTTAAATATATTTCGATTGAAACTACAGAACGTCATAAGGTTTCTTTTTTACTGAGATGCCACATCACTTAACGCCACAATGCGAAATAGCCTATTTGTATAGGTTACATGTATCTGTACTAATACTGTGGAATGTTAAATATTCAAAAGATGGCTGGACGAGTCCATTGCAATTTACGGAATTTACCTGTTTGACTGTGTATTGTAAATGATGCCGTAGGTATTGGCCCAGCGGTCAGGTAGTAAGTAATCGTTCGATTCTTGTCCCTGTCTGTGGCTAGGACTGAATCAAGCTTGGTATTATTAAGAGCATTTTCTGACACTTTCATGGTATAATTGGGCTTCTTAAACATTGGTCTGTTGTCATTGATATCTAGGAGAGTGATCGTCAACACAGCTGCAAAACCATAACATGCAAGTACTGAAACTGAATAACCATGGTCACGAACATAAATAGCATTTTTAAATTGCCAGGACCCACTCTGAAGGCGAGGCAATATAAAACTGGGCTAGAACCGACGACCAAACTTTCTTTCAATGTACCGTTTAAATAGATAAAGATAGCAAGAAGCAAGTTCATGTTACATTGCTATGCAATACACGAGTCCCAGTAGATAACGAGTTATTGTCCGGATAAAATAATATGAAAAAGGGTTATAACTCCAAACATATTGATGCTAGAGTTATAGTCCGTGTGCATGACACTTCCTCTCATCATTATTGCTCCATGTGTGAAGTTATAATGAATTTGGCCGATCTTTGTAGGTGATATGGCCAGGACACGACACCGTGTGGTTTGTCTCTGTGACTCGCATTAGTGCATAGGCAATTTTAGTCTGAATATGAAATTGTGTTATATCTTTATCAATATGGACCGATAATTATGATTATCACAATATGCTGCAAAAGCTTCTATACCATATAATTCAAGTATGGAATACTGTCACTGTGCAATGTTACATTTAGAGATGCCGTTTGTATGGTAAGTGTATTGTAAGATCACGTGAATGTCAGGGTCTAAAATGTGGTCTAATAATATAAAAAACACGATTAAACGTGCAAGAGCCTTTATCTAAAACTTTGGGATTGGCGCCCTAGGACTATAACATTTAGCCATTGACAATGATGGGTGTCTCGCACTCTAAGGGTTAACAAGGAAATGGTCAATACTCTCATAAAAGATTCGTATAATCATTGTGTAACGCTATATTTATATCTTAGACGGCAAAAATATTAATGGTGCAGTATATAGACATGATTCACATCGAAATAATGTATGAATACCCATTTGCATAGACAGCTGGAATAAATATATATTAATAATATAGTACTCTCGACTTATAAATATACCACATAATTTCATAATAGAGTGATATCATTACAACAGAATGGCAAATCTCGAATGCAATTCTTAGAAACCAAAATGCATTATAGTGTAAAATATTGTATAGCCTTACATATCTATTTCAGTTTACCTGTGCTAGTCTGTAACAGTGGAATGTCGGCATTCAAGTCTTCAACCAAAAGCACCAGTTCTATGGTTTCTGCTGTTTCTCTGTCCGTAATCGAATTGACAAACACTGTACCATTTTCATCAATCCTGAAGTAACTCTGAAAAATAGTTACCAGTTTCATAGTTTCGCAGTTATATGATATAATGTCAGCTCGTGTGATTAACGAATCCTTTTTATATGTTCCTTGTTATACAGGCTCATAGACTGCTGTGTTACCGCCATGGTTGCTATGAAGCAGCCTTGTGGGATCTATATCTAGTTACACTGTTTGTCAGATAGGGTGAATATTGGATAATGTGAGGATGTATCCACTATCCATGGTTTAAATTCCTAGTGGTAAGTTTACAACTAGCTGTTCCAAGGCAGTACTATTATCATCAGCCTATTTTGTGTCTGTATCATACTTTTGTACTCTTGAATGTGTGTGTATTTGTGTGTAGTATGTGTGTGTATGTGCGTGCGTTCGTGCGTGTGCGTTCTCGTGCATGTGTGTGCATTTCATTTGTGCTTCAAATGTTTCCGGACACTATCGTGTGTCATTTTCAAATTTATTCCCTGATCTTTATACTATTTTAACCATAAAGCTATCTTACAGCACAGAAGAAACCTTGACATTACCGGAAGTTTATGTTATACTGAAAGGAAACTAATATTAATGAGAAATTCGGGAACTCGTGTCAAAGAAATTAGAAAACTCGATATAAATTATTTTGGTCATGGATATAACTGTTTATGGAATTGTCTGTATGTCACGCCAAGACTAGATCAAGTATATATTGAATCCTCGATAATAATGTCAACTACTTACAATTTCTATACATCCAGCCATGAGGATTTCTAACCTTCCCTAACAGATGCATTACTACTCTAAATTGTTCCAAACATTTATCAAGTGTCCCTATTACAAGGGAGTTTGCGTCTGAACAATCTCTGCTCGGTTTGGAAGGTTTGGTAACATAATGCTGTAGCTGTCGTCCGTGTAGGTCGTTGCAAAGGTACTTTTCTTTATTATAGACCTTTTAAAATATACGTTGCATTCAGAAGACGTTTTAAATTACATTTTAAAAATCGTTAATTAATTATGATTGTTACAAATGTTTAATTAAGTACAGTAATGACAAGAGTGTTAGGATGAACACATGTGTCACCTGCTCGCAGCTTATACTAAAACTGTTCATATGCTGGAATGCGAAAATCAGAACAACTGGAAATAACTAAAAAAGTATAGCATGAAAGTGATGAACATTAGTTACATCAAAAGTCCTCAATATGAGAAGACACATTGAAATTTGAAAGCTCTATAATGATTAGTTTAGAAATGACAGTCAAAATAATGAATGTGTGACGAACAGACAGACAGGCGGAAAGACAGACAGACAGAAGACGGAAGAGTTATCCCCAAGTGACACACTGCCTCTCGGCAGGTAACACAAAAAACATGTTTTGTATTTAAATAATACCGATACATGTAATATGTTTTCCAACAGATGGCAATTATTATGTGCGCTATTTGCACAGTTTCTATTCCAATTAATATAGTTTCATTGTTCATTAAGCTATGATATCAACCCAACAATAGCATGCCGATTTCTTAAAGTAATCGTTCAAGAATTTTCCGTTTGGAACACTACGGTCTCAGAAATGCATGGATTGGTTCCATACTAAGTATTAACTGTATGCGTCGAAAGTTCATGCCTTCATCAGTCTTCTGAAGTTCACTGTTTCACTTTATCTCCTTTAACCATTTGAGTAAACAATATACATGTACTGTCCTTTGCAAACGATGTATGTAGACCCAGATCAGAGGGTTCCTAGAGGTATGTACTTTTTATCATTCAAACATGTTTAAGCTTTTCTTTCAGCATTAAACATTGATGGGATATTCCATTTCATAAATTCATCATTGAAAGGGTGAATCGATGCCGGACATAACTAGTTTAAACCTTTCCTTTCTTTTAGTTACTGTTCAATTAGAACTATTGGGCTATGTAAATGTTATATATGTAGATTCTTTAGAATTACCTCTACCGAAGAATTGTCAACAATGTGTCCATTTTCGTCTCTGGCTGATATTCGTGATATATTGTAACTTAAGTCACTGTTTAAATCTTTATCACTTGCGGGACATACTATCAGTGATTCGTTTATTGTCTCTGTCGTGTTTTCTATGACGGAATGTGCATATGTCGTCTGATTGAAACTCGGAATAGCATCATTAACGTCCAATACGTTCACTGTCATCGTGGTCGTGCTGCTTCTGGGTGGAGATCCTTGGTCCATGGCGAGTATTGTCAGGTTATATGAGGGCGTGGTTTCGCGATCAAGTTTGGCGTTGAATTGAACTGATACTTCACCACTCGTAGAATTTATCCTGAAATCGTCGGAGGAGCCGGAGACAATATAGTAGTTGATAGCACTGTTTCTGTCACTTCCGTCGTCATCTTCTGCAAACACCTGACCAACGACTGCATCTGGAAAGATCAAGTACAGGTCTCTCGTTATCGCTTAACACTTTCCCTTATAAAGACGACACTTGGCAAATTTGCAAATATAGTAGACTCAGATCATACGGTTCCCATCGACACCGTCTGATTAGGATAGGTTCTATTTCCTTCAGATGTAATATAGATATGGTTCTACAGTTTCACTGTTTTAACATTATCCTGTTTAAGGTGTAATTTTAAAAGTCAACTAATTGATATTAATTATGTCTCACATGAATATTCACGAATGAAAGGATCAACTATTATCTTATCTAAAATGCCCGTTCTGAAATCCCGCCCTGTTAAACGTCTCAGTGTTGTAATACCTTCTGATCCCTCGAGATCATGAATTTCAGTACTTCTTGTTCTGAAAAATAAAAACCGCTTTAAGTCGGTGCTTGGGAGCTTGAGCAGTGTTGCACTTTCAATTACCGCTCATGAACAACGAAACTCAATAAAATTGAGTCTGCAATTTTCTCTTTTTGTGTTGCAATTTTTGCTTTCGGGGGATCCCCCTCCTTTCAGATTTTTTTATTTACTTTCTTGCGATTTTTCAAACGTGTCAGGGTGTCACACAGCTCAGTATTTATCTAGTGGTGCAAAGCTGTTGAGAAAATAGGAAAACGTTAAATAACCATTCCACACGGAACGCGCATGAACTGCCATAAGCAAAGAGTGTATACCAAATATAGAGGGTCCTTTAAGAGTTCTCTCATCAGACTATGTACTGTCCTCTAGCAAATACCGGGTGGAACCTATCGTTAAGCACCGTCGAACTACTCTTCTCTGAAAAGTTAGCATTGAAGGAAGTGTTAAATATCCAGCAGCATAATCGACCAAACATACGGTTACTGTACATTAGAAACTGTCTTAAGCGATCATCAATAAAGGTTTACGTATTGGTCTGTAAGGCAGGTGTACCTTAATGCATGACAAAGGTAGTTCAGAAAGCTCCTATAAGAGGTTTTTGAATTACGTTTTACATGCATTAAAACCACTTGTGCTTTTTTATTCCTTTGTCCAATCAGTAAAAGGTCGCTTAAAACAGATTATACTGTACCTTAAATTCCACTTATATCATTTAATTATACGTAGGGTTAAAGACAGTAACAATGCACATACTGTTGTTGAACTGTTGTTGAAAGTAGATCACTGCTTACCTAATAATAATACTGGTGGATCAGAGAGTAGTGTTAGGATTGGTTAACAGGTGTCACGATACTATGATATTACTAGTGGATTGGAGTGTAGTATTATGAATATTTGTCAGTTAAAGGATAATGGAATAGTTCTGGTGGACCTGAGAGTATTGTTAGGACTGATTGTCAATAGAATGGATCATGTAATAGTACGGGTGAATCTGAAAGAAGTCTTAGGACTGGTTGTCAATAGAATTTATAATGTAAAAATACTAGTGGGTCTGAGAGTGTTATGAGTGGTTGACATATGTAAGGATAATGTAAAATTCTGAAGAGAGGTGATCCCCCGAGATCAAAAAGTGCAACACAAAAAGTGAAAATTGCAGACTCGATTTTATTGAGTCTGTTCATGATTAGTAATTGAAAGTGTTACACTGCTCACGCCCCCTAGCTCCGGCTAAAGCGGTATTCAATTTTCAGAAGAAGAAATACTGAAATCCATGATCTCGAAGGATCAGAAGGTATAACAACACTGAGAATGTAGTACGAGGCGGCGGAACCGAGCTTAGTTCAAGGTTGGCAAGTAAAGGATAATGTAATAATACTGATGGCTCTGAGAGTATTGTTTGGGCCGGTTGACATGTGTCAGGATAAAGTAATAGTACTGGTGGATCTGATAACACTTCTATGGCTAGTTGACAAGTGTTAGGATAGGCAATTCTTTAGGTTATTCTTTAGGTTATGTCCGGATCCTAAATTATTTTTACAGAGCGTATGAAATAACCATGTGGATTTCTATAAACATTCGCTTTGCGTGCTGGGGGTTCTAATAGTGTCAGGATTAGGGTTAGAGTTAAACTAAGCAATATCATTAGGATTAGGATTAGTATAAAATGCTAAAATAATGTACGGGCAATTCTTAAAGTGTTCCGTCAGGATAATGTAGTTGTGGGTCTGAGAATAGTGTTCGAACTGTTTTTCAGAGATGTTGCCATGATATATACAAACGAAACACCGTAAGTTATTCTACTATCCATTCCACTAAATGTTCTCACTCAATTTGAATCTATTTCCATATTATTAACGGAGTGAGACCAAAATTAAATAACTGGTCATCCTTTTCTCAGGAACGCTCTATCCGAGTTCTCTTGATAGGCTTAAAATAATATTTACTCATTATGAACATGTTCATTTTATATTGCAAGTGGCTGTCAAATTACGTTGATTGGAATCTTTATATTAAGCATTGTTCTTGGAAGTGGATGTCATATATGAAATCACATCATTTTTTTCATATTAGTATGCATTTCATCCCTATTGATTTCGTACATGTACATTACGTGATCTGGCGGCAAATCGAATTTGCATGTAGAAAATGTATTTTCGGTGTTATCTTCCATGTTACTGCATGGTGTAATAAGCTATTTTTGTGAGGGTTCCTGAAAATGATGCCATCGAATGAACAAAGTTTAAGTTCGATCTATCCCAAAATAAACAAAAACACGATTCAAAGTGAGTGACAAATATTTTGGAACTGGAAAGTAGTGCTTGTTGATATAAGAATATTAATCCGTTACTCCATAAATACGCATTTCGACGCCTTTTGAACAGAACAGAGTAGACCCAGATCAGACCGCTCCTATGCGATATTATTATTTCTTTCACGAATATTAATGGAATAAAGAGCTAAAGTAGTGTTCTAACCTGACGGTGTTGTCGATGTTTCGTTTTCGTAGACACTTCCATAGAACATAGGCTCGTTAAAATACGGTATATTGTCGTTGACATCCTGTAAATACCACAAAGTAGTCTTCATCATTCTTATGTCAACTATACAACAAACAACTTAGAAAGGAAATGTTGTCCTCTTGCATATGTGTCATACACCAAACGTTTAATATGGCTTACTTATCAAAGTGTGTAAGACAAGGTCCGTATATCACTACTTGAGAGGAACGCTATGTTTGACCAATTTGGAAGTTTGACGTACATGTGGAGAAAACATTATATCACGGAATAGTATACGTGCAATTCGTGAATCAACCAATATATAAGTTTATGCAATTATATTTTATTTTAATGACTAGTTAATATTTGATTGTTATTATAATCTATCTGTCTGTGTTTTAAAATAAAAAATCGTATATGCATTTCCCGGGCCAAGATATTAAGGTATGTTATTTTGTAAAATGATGACTATACTTTGTAATTTTTCAAACTATGATATTTTGGAAGCGTTCACATACTTGTACACAAACACACGTATTACGGAAATAATACAAATACATTTCGTATTAGCTGAAAGAGTAAAATAATAAATCTACGTGAGTCCTATGTTTTATATTGCAACGCATTGCATGTTTGGTTATCGACCCGTTTACAGTCGTAGCTACGCTTCCCTCTTCGCTTGCGCGATGACAGGCCTAGGGTAGTACTCTATGATGGTATACTCTTAAACTCAGATACGGGATGAGCTTACCAGACTCATGTATTACTTTTTCCCTGTCGTGTCCTTAACGGGTGCCCTGCAGATGCTCTGACTTCAACAAAGTCATTGAGTACGTATTTGACGGATTGTCAGTTATTATGCTATGTTTACAAGTTGTCCTGTTCACCGTCTTCTATGTTATGGGTAAGTTCGGCCGAGATACCTTTATTTACACTATTTGTAAATCTAGGATGACTTTGAGAGAAATGTGAAGTTAGGACGTCTGTAAACCGGTTTAAACCCCCAGTGGTGTTTTTGCTACTGACCGTGCCAAGGCGGTACTCTCTTTGTCATCCTTCCTTGTGTTTGCATTACGTCTTTGTGCGTGTGATTTTGTACATGTGTGGAGTGTTTGTCTCTAGTTCTTGTGTGTTTGCTGGTGTTTTCTGTGTTCATCTCGTGTCTGAGTGAGCGTTTAGGTGTATAGTTGTGTGTGTGTGTGTCATGTATCGGCGTTTTGGTAGTGGCTGCGTCTTGTATGTGGCTTTGCCTTTTGACTTTACTTCTTTTCCATTTAGTGTCCTATATGCTAGATAAATCTAGGTTGGCAGCAACGACATATTACTGGATTATCAATAACTTGGGTTATAACACCAGTAATATTGTCTACATACCAAAAAACTATGAGGCCGGTTTGACCAAAATGTATGTGTTAAGCAGCAATTCAAGCATCAGTCACGATACAATTATAACCAAGTATGCCGTAGTTCCGTAGTACAGGGATATCTAGAATATCAATTATGGATAACATCCAATAACAAGTGGGCCCGGTTTGACAAATGACAAATAATAATGTCAAGTCGACCTGACTTCCATGTGTTAGGTTTGACCAAGGATCGATTTGACTTGAATTGGGACCGATTTGATCTGCTACCGTATACCGATGCTTAAAAGGAACACTATACACTCCCAAAACTGAATCGTGACCGATTAACAATAGTATATACCCTGTTCAGCATACTACGTAAGGCAAGGTTTATAAATTATACTGCTTATTGAACAGAACAATGTGTACGACCAAAATGATAAGTATTTTGTTCGAAACGGAGTTTGCACAGTAGGACAGACAACAGTACAGCAGTAGACAAGACAAGAGGGGTATTTGGAAAATCTCTATATTGTTTTATAAGTTTTCGCCATCCGTATATTGCTTGCTCTTCAAAGCATTTCCTCTCTAGTGCGAAACAATTAACCCTTTACTCAAGAAGTATGCATTTCTACGCCTTTGCATAGAGAGCAGATTTAGATCAAACGGCTCCTGTAGGAGCCGTCTGGTCAGTGTCTGCTCTGTTTCCTTATAGAATAATATAGATCTGACTCAACAGTTTCTGCTTTGACAAATTTGTATGTGTTAATGTGCAAGTTTTGAAATCAATATAATTAGCATCATGGCATCATTTCTTTCAAAAGTATTAATGAGGTAAATGGTAAATCTACAGCAAATACGACTTCAGATAATTTATCGATCAACAGCTCTGTGTAACAATATTCTAAATTCAACAACATGCTTGCATATGTAAACGGCACGTCTGAAACACAAACAAAACATAGCGATATCTCCCAGCTACCAGCATCGACGACCAAAATATATGAACACAAAAGTAACCAACAGGTAGCCCATAAGTGCAAGTTACATACAAATCAATAGTTTATTGTCGCTCCCGTATAAACGGGGCAAATATGAAGAGGTTACGATATTTTTTACTCATGGTAGGAGTATTCCTTTCTGTAACATTGAGGAAAAAAGTTTACTTGATTTCGCAATGCAGATTGCATATACTGGCCGATTAAGAGTATGGATACCACAGCATAGGTAATGAAATAAAAATAAGCATTTTTTGTATAATTGCACTAAGAAATTAACACGTTTTGATATTAAATAGCCGATCATTTCAAATTTCCGGTGCAACAGACTTGACACAAATGTTTGTGAAAATATTTCTGTATGCCCTAAATGCACATTCTAATGTATCGTTTATGGTTTAATGCCGATTTGAAGCTAGTTAGGAAATAACGTATATTTGCATTTTAAAATTTGGTCCATTTAAGAGTAAAACTCCTACAAATATTACGATGTATAAATAAATGTTTTAGTTGGTTATCGACTCTAAAAACCAGTCCTGAAATTGTCATTTCAATCGAACCAATAAATGAAGTATTTTGAATTACAATTTCGAAACAAAAAAAGAAATAATATGATTTGTTATTGAATGCACCGTGCATTATGTATTTCTAACTAAACTGTGAACGAATTGTCCTTGATTGATTGACATGCTGTTTAAAATAGCTACATTGAATGGAACTTTACGAACGGTCAAATTAATCTAAAGGTAGAACAGAAATCTTAGTACTGAAGGTACTCATCCGGAGCTCGTTTATTTTAAACAGATTGGCATGTGCTTGTGGGTTTATTACATTTAATCATTTTCCTGTTGCATATTCACGTAAGAAATAATTACACCATGAATAGTTATTAGCTAATTTTCTATAATGACATTTGTGGACAGGGTTATTTTGGTATTCGTAGAACCTAGAGTCGGGCCTTTTGTAATTTCATTTATAATCAAAACCTCAGTCATTGACTAATCTGAATGGATTCTTTTAAACCTGATCAGAGCCAGATTAGTATATACCATTAGATATATACGTTATTAATTTACTTGTCAACAACTGTAGTTACCAGACACAATACTTAGATGATAATTCTAAAAGAAACACAAATGTTTTGTTCATATTACATTTCAATCGATTATTATTTGTCACTATTCAGTAATAGGCGACCTTTGATGCTTTGCATCGATACTTTTCTTGTAGATTAAATGTTCTACAGAAAATCCAAGTATATCTGGCCTTGATTCGATGTTATTTTCATATATAGAGTTGTATTGCTTCGTTTATGTTTCATAAGTTATAAGCAAGTACTTGTGAAACTACACCAACAATGCTATAAATTGTATATTTGTTCTATGAGCTTTAGAATTAATGTATGTTTGCAGCATACACGAGATATAAATAATAAATGATTTAACCACTGAATGCTCATTTCGCTAAGGACAGTTTTCCATAAGGCAGGTTGTATGCGGTCAAACGAAATTCAGAATGCTCCAGGGCAACTGGCTGTATCTTATTAACACCACATTAAGCAAGTGCATAAGACTCCTACATTGAATAAATGATTAGTCGCGTAAGACAGTTTCTGCTGTAGTTTATATTTTAAGAGTATACTTTGAGCGGTGACTTGAAAATGTGCAATCAGTGATGATCCTTAATAGAGGACTTCCGCTTCCCGCATTCAAAGAGTTAATACAGGATTAGGTGGGGATGGAATAAGTGTGAGGTTGGGCGCCCACAAACCGGTTTAACCCCCAGTGACTTTTGTAACTGACCGTTCCAAGGCGGTACTTCCATCTTTCCCCTATTGTATGTGTGTTTTGTCTTTGTGCGTCTCTTGTTGTTTTTATAGTTATGTACATTTGCTGTTTCCTTGTGTTGCTGTTCGGGCAACTGTTTGTTCTGTATATGGTGTTTCCTGCATGACTCATTTTTGTAATTTTAAGTGATCTAGAAACCAATATACAAAGCAATGTACTAAATTATAGTTTATAAAGCTTCCTGTATAAATTTTGTTTAATAATAAATATATAAATGTGGTATAATAATCCTACTTTAAACAAAGATTTATTAGGATAAAAAATTATGTACCTGTGTTATATAGCTTTTATATCGGATTAGTCATATTTATGACACTGACTCAGTCAAAATAAGCAAGCTTGTATGGCACATACAGTTCAAGTTCTAATGGATCTTGAGCTACCAGGCCTTGAAGAATTGATATGCAAGTTAATATGACAAGCATGCATTTATGGCACATACTGCTCCTGTACTATTGAACCCGGAGCCACAAGAACTTGAATAAGTGTTGACCACATGTTAAACTTGTGAACATGTTTACATCAACATATTTTTTGTCTTTGACTTTATATGTATTTTTTTCATTTTATCTTTCGGCAAGTGTTGGACCTGAATATTTAGCAAATCTGTGTTAACAGCTTGTTTCATAAGAATTGCGACATGTGGGTGGTCATCCGTTTATAATGGGCACAACTATCAGAGTAGAATTGTCCACAGTGTTTAATTATATATTATAGTCAGTATAAACGGTTTAAACTTCACTGAATGACAAACAGTTCAAGCTCTGATCAGAGAATTCCTCAATGAACCCTCTGATCTGGGTCTACAATTTTTGCCAAAGACAGTGCATGCGTGACCAGGATTTAAATAGTGAAATATTGTAACAAATGAATAGATTGTATACATGCAATAAAACCACATAATGTGTGTCATTTTTAAGACAGGAAAGTTTTACATTTCTTTTATGTTTGTATTTGATTCAATGGAGACTGTTGCAATATCTGAAAGGAATCTTGGTTATGCCAACAACTATTAACATGTTGGCAATTTCCTATTTACAATCGCGTTGTTTGGCAAATCACGAAAATTAAACATACAGTGTTTACATACCTGTACTTCTATCAAAACTGTAATGTTACTTGACAGCATTGGTTCACCCATATCAGATGCAATGACAATGACGTTGATTGTTCTTGTGTTTCCTGAACCGTTGAGTTTCTCGAAATCAATCGGGTCAATAAGATGTAGGTGACCATTTGTCTCGTTCACGGTGATATTGCTTTCAGCTGCTGTTTGAGACACGGAACAGATCTTGTACCAGATGGCGCTGTTGTTTGTATTACTTTTGTCATCATCACGGGCCTTGACAATACATAGAGAAAAAGGTAGTCGCATATATATATGAAAAGAGATTACATAGACGCCCTTTCCAGTTACATATCATGTAATACATGTATTACCAAACTATTCTACAGTAAAATTCCAACCGGTTTCATCCATGCAGGGATATTTCAAGGATCCATTGAGGTTGTCCTTGGTGATGCGTTGTTGAGATCATTAATATTTAACTTGAAAAGGCGTCTTTCTTATATTTTTCCTATACTTATATTCATATTGTATAGTTCATTTTATATGTTTGCATATATATACATATAAAACATTGTAACATGGTGAAAAAGTTGTGACTCAAATGGGACTCGAACCCATGGCCTCTGGCTTACCATGCCAACATTCTACCGACTGAGCTACCAAGCCACACGGTAACGCCTACTGTTTCACTACAATCTCTAACCGGCTACACACACACACTCACATTACACAAGAATTCGTCCCGAATTCATACTCAAAGAACACTCCATAAGTTTCTTATTATTACTAATTATCTTCATATAATTTCCATATTATTTTCATATAAAATACTCTGTGGGTTATATACGTTGGGCGCATAATGTAACATGGTGAAAAAAGATATGACTCGACTGGGACTCGAACCCAGGGCCCCTGGCTTACCATGCCAATACTCTACCGACTGAGCTTCCAAGGCACACAGTAAATCCTACCAAATGATTCTACGCAATATCTACCCGGCTACAAATTCATGTTTGACCTGTCCTACGTGACATCGCATATAATAGCCTTTAAATCTTTTATTTATAGATGACCCGTAGATTGGGATAATACCACTATTGTATCAGGTGAGAACAGCATTACACCGACTATTTGAACTTATACTATTTAATGTAATCAGAAAAGTCTGCACGAGCTTCACGAGAAATTCGGCCGTCAGTTTTGACAAACTCCTTTTGTATAGAATGGAATAGTCTGAAAAACAACACCTATAAATAAAATCGACAGGTCATTCCTAATTGTTAATAGAATATTCCATTGCTTCAGCCGAGAAACGTTCAACACTAAGCAAAAAAAACCGAGGACACACCACGTTTTTTTCGATAGATGCATGGTTTGTTAGACAATGTGTAACCCTTCCAACGCTAACGTTTACTCTGGGAGCCATCTGATCTGGGTCTGCACTGCTTGCAAACAACAGTACACGCATTTCCCGCCTCCAAAGAAGTAAATCAATAACTCCAGCGTAATATCCATATACATGAGTATGGTTTTATTTCATCTTTATGATTTTGTGTCTGTGTAAAGGTCAATTGGTTCCACGCTTTACCTGAGTAATATTGAGTATTAAAAAGACGTCAGACAGGTACATGAAATGCCACACGGAAGTCCACAGCAGCACGGATCACGCACGCACGCATGTATAGGCACATACACAAACCCTTCACAAAAGGGTTCGGGCATCCCATTAAGAAATAATGTTTGTATGAATATCTTTTAGGTGAACCTTTACATTGACACGGGAACATCTGGGCCAAGTATAACAGAAATATATTTGTATTGTTCCATGACCCTACAGAGAAGACCCTGATCAAAAAGGTCCAACAGGAACTGTCTTATCTTGGTTTATCTTTTTGCAAAAGCGAAATATGTCTTATATAAGAAGAAACAGGTTAATATATGTGTTGACCTGATATTTCATATTGATTGGGTTTGATTAAACCACTGTTAATGTATCCATTATTCCATTGAATGCAGGACTTGCAAATACTGGAGTTAGCAAACAATGAAGACCCAGATAAGAGGACTCCCTCCTATAGTATCTCTCTGATCAGGATCTGCATTGTTTGCCATTCAGATCCTTAAAAAAGTATTTCATACGTAAGTTATAGAGTTATACACTGATGGGATAATCCACTCTGATCAATCAGCAATGAAAGGGTTAACTACTAGGTAGCATATACTCTTCAGTGTTTACATTGCTGAACCAAACCAAAAGGTTACTGTACCTCCAATTCCACCAGGGCCCTGTCCTTGTACTGATGGTCATTTTCATATACATACACTCTCACTGGTGAGTTGCGTATAAACACTGGAGTGTTATCATTCTCGTCGAGCACGTGCACCGTCACAGACACAGAATTACTCCTACCCCCGGTTGCCCCGTTCATATCAGTAGCGGTAAAGGTCAGGTAATAAACATCAACCTTTTCACGATCAAGTTCTTTTCCGCAGTCTGTACATGTAGTCGTTATGCTCCCATTCTGTGGGTCCACTTTAAATCTATAATGTATATTATTACAAATAAGGAAACGTACGTCTTGTGAGCACGTTACTTGCCAGTATAACACCAAACAAGTGTACTATACTTATGAAATTACATAATCAGTTTCGAAACAGTGTTATTTACTATCAACGAAAAACATGAAGCTGTGAAAGATTCTTAGGCATATTCCTTTTATGCTTATTGATCGGTTTATATTTGAAAAACTTTAAAAAATACATACTCGGAAGTTAGTTCATTCTATAGTTATTTTCGGTATAACTACGCGCTTCCGCAAAGCACACACACAACTTTATACAAATACACGGGTACACACGCACATATATGCAACACTAAGAGGGCACATACACACATATGCACACAAAGATACACACACGCACGAAAACACACGTACATACACGCGCACACATCCCTTCACATAAGCATGTACGCACATAAAATAAACGGATACACAAAAGGCACACTAAAATGCGAACATACGCACATACAAATCACACGAGCTAACACGAACATATTGTATTAATTATTACTTACCTATCGTTCCCACCAGATAAGGAGTAGACGATAGCACCGTGTAGACACGAATCCTCATCTGTAGCCTATAACAGCGAAAATCAATGTTAAAACTGTCACATATTAAACCTTATCCTGCTAAACCTGTAGACAGTTTGGATCCAGATGAAACGCCGGGTATCTTGTGTTTTCATCATAGGCCAAACTGTTTGATAATTGGTCAATTGTTTCTCAAAAGTTTTTGTCAAGACACTTGGTCAATAGTTTATCAACAGAAATTGATCGAATCACAATTGAACAATATTTTAAGCGAACAGTTTTAATATTAAGCACATTGCGTCGAAATCCATGCTAATTATTGCCAACGTAGATCCAAGAAAACGTCATTCATACAGTCCATCACAGTCACCGTTGTTTCTATGATTTCACGAAGATAAAGTTTTGTCTAGGTACTTTTGCACAGAAAGTTAAAAGGCTAACCCATTGACTGCTGAAAATGAGTACAGTAGCATTTGTAAATCAGATGGCACCTAAAGAAACCGTCTGATTAGGGTCTGCACAGTTTATCATTTACATAATCTAGCACATTTAAGCCTTTTGTACTGATTGGCTCTGTCAGTAAACAATGGTGGACATTCACGCGGTTAATAAATTCTATAAGTAGACGAGTCTTCTAAAGCAAACGCATCAATCCAAACAAAGAAGACTTCATTATACTTCCATCTTCCTCCTATTGTATGTTTGTTTTGTCTTTGTGCGTCTCTTGTTGTTTTTTCTACCCATGTACATTTGCTGTTTCCTTGTGTTGCTGTTCGGGCGAGTGCTTGTTCTGTATGTGGTATTTCCTGCATGACTCATTTTTGTACCTTCATTATACTTACAGTAATGTAACCTGCAGTTTGATTGACTTCATTATACTTACAGTCATGTAACCTGCAGTTTGATTGACTTCGTTCTACTTACTGTTATAAAACCTGCATTTTGATAAGCTTCATGTAATGGATAAATACTTACATTAATGTAACCTGCAGTTTGATTGGCTTCGTTCTCTCTAACAAAAAGATTGTAACTGGTGTTTATGAACTGTGGGTTGTTGTCGTTCATGTCTAACAGAGTGATGGTGACAGTGGCTGTGTCTGTGTGGGTTATGTTATTGGTCTCCTGGGCCACAATCTAAACGAATTTCAAAGACACTGTTTATGTTTTGTTATCTTCAGAGTTATTATTATGTAATGGCTACACGCTAGTTCCAGTTACTTTACATTTAACCCTCTACATTACATAAAAGTTTATAAACACTTTTGAAGGCACTGCAGAACAGAGAGGAGAAGAACCACACCAGACTGTCCTTGTGGAAACTGTTCGATCAGCATGTGCTCTGTGTGGCTATGCCATAATATAGATCTGAGTCTACAGTGTTTGTAATGGCTAAACTATGTTAATATTCCAACATACATTTATTCTAACCAATATTAATATAGTCAATACTTCCTTCCTGAATATTCATTAAGTGAAGGGTTAGATATGTTATCTTGTATATGCTAATACAGTAGAACATGTCGTAAGCAATCATGTATATATTGAACATAGTAGTCTTAAAAAGCAGGTGGTTACTTAATGCAGGGCGAATGTAATGCAGAAAGTTCCTACAACATCTTTCAGTAATAGTTGTACGTGTATTAAGCTACAGCTTGCCTTACAGACCCATGATTATATCTCTTTTTGTTCACCGTTTCAGACATGTTCTACTGCATACTAGTACAAACCCATGCGTAAAACTGTCTGAATTATCACCACGCCGATACCTAGTTATCTTAATAATAACACAATCTAGAACTAAATTGAATCTTATTTAGACGAAACGGCGATAAGACTAACCAGTCAAAATGTAAGCAAGAACCACAGAATTATTTTCCAAGTATCTATACGTACCACTCAGGGGCACTGTTTTCGTGCAACGAGGAGAGGGAACCGAAACTTATAAAACGTATAGCAGGTATCCTTTATTAATACATAGCTACAGATAAACGTGCGAACACAAATACTTAAATCGTTATTTCTTCACCAATCCCTATAATGTGACCACTCTTTAGAATCGTCTCGAATGGACAATTCTAATGAGTGATCACAATATAAGGTTTGCTGGAGAAATAGAGAATATATTCTTGAACATGTTTAAATCTACGCATATTGTCTGGACCTTTGTTAATACTTTGAAACATTCACAGATATGAACTGAAAACTTACCAAAATTGTAATTGTTTTAGTAGTTTCATAGTCCAGAATATCTGTGTTATTCACCCTTAAGATGACGGATCCATCTTTGTACACAGTTGGAGGAACAATGCTGAAGTCATGACACGGTGTTCCATTTGGGTTTTTCAAGGTGAGTTCAATTGTAGTGTATTCTCGCTGGAAATAAACATTTATCATTTCTAATGTATATCGAAATTTTGTTCAGGGAATAAAATCTATTCCAACAAAGGCTAAAAATTGTATTTCATTATTTTCTTTATTACAAGGCCTACAAATATTAAATTCTGCAGAATCTATCTGATCTGGGTATGCTTTGTTTGCTTATGGAATTGTATATATATGTGTTTGCTTATGGAATTATATAGATCTGATCCTACAGTTTTTGTCTAAGTCAAAAAATTATTTTATTAATTTTACATAGGAAACATTAAAGTAATGAATATTCATGCCGTGACTAATTCATGAACTGTTATTTCAATAATCATTACTCCTACAAACACAGCTCACGTATTACATCTTTGGTGGCACTATGGAACAATTTCAACAGAGAGTTGGGGGATTATAAATACTGTATCTTCTTTTAAAATCTCATTAACCCATTACCTCATAGGCTATTTTTAGACTCAACCTCTGAATAAATCTATTAAACGGAACATAAAAAGGAAATATTTAGAAATGTGTAGTTTTCAACCAATTGAGATAAAAAGAGCATTTTCGCATATGGAGCAAATGCTGTATTTATCACATTGGTTTCAAAATCTGATTTAATAGAGGGTGCAAAATGCGTCAATATATAGGAATGTGTTAAACGCAATGCTACTAATTTCAATAGTTCGTCTAACTACTGACCATACGCGTTAATCATAATATACACACTAGAATCAGAAAACTCTTCTATGCGAATGCTGAAATGAGACTAGGGACGACTTATTTAGAAGTAACTGTTTTTCCAGAGAAAAATAACATTTTGTGCGACACTAAATCCCCTCCCCTTAATATCAACATGGTTCTCCTTGCTAATCTAACTTAAATGAAAAAGTAGTATAACCAAGACGGAAAAGCCACACACAAGACGAAACCACCACCGAAATATCTATAGAAAATAAGTGACACACATTCATACAGGGACACACACACACACGCACGCACGCACGCATACGCACACAAACACACACACACACGAGCGCACACACGCACACACGTACGCACGCACGCACACACACACACACAGAGGCAACATCAACAAACTCACAAGTACAAGGATACAATTGCGACACACAAATTAAAATAAGGTTGACAAAAAGTGTACCACATTGGAACGGTCAGTAACAATACCACCACTGGGGGGGGGGGTAGGTTAAACCGCTTTACAGACGTCCTAAGCTCACACATATATGAAAGTCACCCTAGTTAAACAAACACTTTAAGTAAAGGTATCCTCGCCGGACTTACCCACAATATAGAAGACGGTCAACAAAGGACAACATGTAAAACATAGCATAAAAGAACTGTAAATATCTGTCAAATATGTACTAGATGACTTTGATGAAGTGCAGGGAAACCACGAAGTACAGGAAACCCATTAAGGGCACGGTAATGAAAAGGCAGTATATTAGTCAGGTAAACCCACGAATCTGGTAAGCCCGTTTGCAGGTTTAAGAGTGTACCACAAAACAGTACTACCCTCGGCCTGTCATCACACATGCAAAGAGGGAAGCGTGGCTAACGAATGAAAAAGGGTAAACAAACACCACACAGTGCGTTGCAATGCAAGTGGGGTCTTAACATTTCTCTCTAAAGGTTTTAATGCGTTTAAGGAAAAGAAATATAAAAATGGATATGACCCCAAACTTTCATTAGTCGGAGAGGGGATACGTTTATTTACACTGTTTGTCTTTTAGGATGGGGATGGAATAAGGGTGAGGTTGGGAGCCCATAAACCGGTTTAAACCCTCAGTGACTTTTGTCACTGACCGTTCCAAGGCGGTACTTCCATCTTCCTCCTATTGTATGTTTGTTTTGTCTTTGTGCGTCTTCTGTTGTTTTTTCTACCCATAAACATTTGCTGTTTCCTTGTGTTGCTGTTCGGGCGAGTGTTTGTTCTGTATGTGGTATTTCCTGCATGACTCATTTTTGTACTTTTCATAAAAATAAGATTACATCACCATAGATTTCTGGGTAAGAAATACCTTGCTTCAATAAGGTCAGTAGATTTTTGTCATATCTGTAATTTTGACATTTATCAGTTAAGTAACGAGTATACAGTATTGTGTGTGTGTGTTTGGGGGAGGGGACATCGATTTATTAAATATATACTCTGTCAATGTTTTGTTATTAAAGTCTATATAACAATATGCTTTCAGCATCGGCAGTTACATGACTAAGTTCTGCGAACGAGAGATCCTTCGAAAATAAAAACAGCCATGTGAAAAGAGAAAGCTACAGACTCAGTTTTATTGAGTCTGTTCATGAGCAGTTCTTAAAAGTGCAACACTACTCACGCCCCTAACACCGGCTTAAACGGTATTTAGTCCATTTCAGAACTAATAACACAGAAGCCCAGAAGCACAAACAGTTTGTGTACCTAACGTACTAAGTTGATGTTTATGTAGATAACTCATTTCGATGAATATGTAGGTAAACTGTTACACAGATGCTTTGGTTCACTATTTTCTCTCCTTCGACTGACCCATGGCAGCCAATATTGTCAATATAAAATTAATAAACATTCTATTATTCTTGAATTGAATTGGAATTATCGGAGTTTTGCGGAACATAAAATCATCTAAGAATTTGGTAGTTTTCAAATACCGTAATATTTATTTATGGCTATATACACATACTGGAAAGTTTTATTCAGTCGGCTTCTGGCGTTTTTGACTACATGAATATTTCTACATGACGTCGTGTTTTTTCTACATGATGTTTCAACTTATATTACACGTGTGTAATATAGAGAGACATATGTCATGGTAATAACAACTGGAATACATGGGATGTTATATGACAAATGAATATGTGTGCAGCTTTTGGTGTAGATTGGTGTATGAAAACGTAGCAGAATATTATGCTATGTTTTACATGTTGTCCTGTGTTCACCGTCGTCTATGTTGTGGGTAAGTCCAGCGGGGATACCTTTATTTACAATATTTGTAAAGCTAGAGTGACTTTGAGAGAAGTGTGAGGTTAGGACGTCCGTAAACCGGTTTAAACCCCCAGTGGTGTTTTTGCTACTGACCGTGCCAAGGCGGTACTCTCTTTGTCACCCTTCCTTTTGTTTGCCTTGCGTCTTTGTGCTTGTGATTTGTTCATGTGTGGAACGTTTGTCCTTGGTTCTTATGAGTCTTTTGGTGTTTTCTGTGTTCATTTCGTATATGTGTGTGTGTGTGCGTTTGGGTGTGTGGTTGTGTGTCATGCTGTCTATCGGTGTTTTGGTGGTGGTTGCGTCTTGCATGTGGCTTTGCCTGCTTGACTTTACTACTTTTCCATTTAAAGAATCAGATGGTATAACTGAATTCGGAAACACTTTATTAACACGTATCCTGTACAAAACAAGCGGTATTTAGCAAGGTAACGTTGTTTTATAACAGTGCACGTAACTTTACAACAAACAGTCAATATCCTAACTGAGAATGTTTTCTCTCTCGCACCCTTTAGTAAGTCATGGCAGTACAGATTCATATTTCCTGTATTGTTACATTCACTGTTAAACCGATCACTGCGCTCACTGTCAACAATATCATTAAGCTGAAAAACACTTTAAGTTTCTTTGCTTGAATAAACGCTCTCTCTCTCCCTCTCTTTCTCTCTCTCGTTCTCTCTCTCGTTCTCTCTCTCACTCTCGTATTTATCTTTCACTATCATGGTTTATTAAATTTGAAAGATTGTCTTTCAAATATTTATTGTTTTGCTTAAATTTATAAATAAACAAATTTTAGTGGAATGATCACATCTAACGTTGCTCGTTGCTAGAAATTATGACCAGAGTATATTCCCTCCGTAAATTGAAATATTCCTATGACTTAACTAAATTATAGGACGTTCAGAAATACTTTGCTGACACAAATGTCAAAATGGGTGTCCGAATCCGAATGTTAGTGTATATGCTTCTCACTAATGCCGCCATGAATCGACCCCGGTTATGCCAGGTGTGCGAGAGGGTAAGTCGTTGCCCGTCTGAACCACAGGGGTAAGACACGTTTGACTCAGCATATCAATATACTAGAAAATAGCCCGCGCTGGCGCGGGCAGACTGTTTCATACATATTGGTGAATTGCAAAGTACAATCACTACAATGCTTTTCCAGTATCGCTAATAATTATAGTGTGACCTTAAGTTTAATGTTAAAAATGTTTGGTTTACAGGACAAAATATCGACGGAAAAGCATAGTTTATGTACTTTATCTTATAGACTTCTTTACACCGTAGTAGATAATGTTATAATAGCACAGAAAAAGACCCGCTCAAGTGCTATTTATACCAAGATGTACCGGTATTTGAATTTAAATATATTGTATATAACACAAATATCACATTCAACTCAAAAGGGTCTCGGTGGTCAAGTAGTTGGGGTCCCTAAATGAAAATTACTTTGGTTCTCATAGCACTGGGTTTGATCCATGTTTTAGTCTGATCTGTCAAACAAGGATGTCTTGCAGCTTGTAAGTAACCTGAAATACTACTAACTTCATGTAAAACCAAATAAATGTTTACTACAAACAATATTAAGAGCACTGATTAACGTGCCATTTAGGCAACGGTTTATTAATTTAGCTGTTATGATTTCTCAACATACTACTTGGTAAAGAGTAACAGCTAAATCCGATGTGTTTGGTTTGTGATGAAATAAATTATTGTAATCGGTGGGCCTAACGGTAAAGATAGTAAAGATGTTTATTTAATTTACTGATTTTTATTAAAGCTGCACAGAGAACGTCGTCGTTTCAGCTAATTTAGTTCCTTATGAATGTAATTAATATTATGATACTGCGAAAAAACAATTCTGTAGGCAAGTAACGATCTTTTTTCAACAAAAAAAGCCTTTAATCACCAAGAATTTCTCTTTCAGAACGGTACACCACATTTTCCAGGTTATAATAAATGCTTCAAATAGCATTCGACAGTCATGCACTCTTATCAGTGACTCAGTAAAATATATAATATGCAAACACGTCGAAGTACGTCTAAAGAGTAAAATCCGTCTAAATGAAGCAACTGACAGTATTGTATGCATGTTCAAAAATAGTACTGTGCCAGTCTCAGTCTCACTGTCTGTGAAAACAGACAACATTTTGACTAGTTATGAGCTGGGGTGATTTGGTCGTGGGGCGTTTCAGCACGACCGCGTTCCCTAGTGCGAACCGCTGACAGCATTAACACGTTTATTATACGTCAAACACAATACAATTTGGCGTTCATATAGAGTAAAAAGTAAAGTACCTAGTTAAAGTCTACTTTCAGTCCGAATGACCGCTCAGCCGACTGCACATTTATTCCCCTGGTTATTGAGTCATTGGCCTACAATAGAGCACTGCTAACATATGGCGCAATCATGCAGCCGCAGTACCGGCGAGTGATCCTCACAGGTACCCATTTTAACCCCTGGGTGGAGAGGATGTGCGGGTGGGGGACACAGAAAAGCGCCTCTGAAACTTCCGGGAGGGACCGGGATTTGAACCCCGGACCTCCGGACTGAGAGTCAAGCGCGTTACCACTAGACCACTGCCGCCTGCTATCAGCATTATATTCAATAACAAGATATATTTGAGAAACACTATGCCCCCTCGATATGATATTTGACCCTGAAGGATGACCTTGATCTTAACATGTCACCCCTTAAACTATGCAGCTTCATGGGGTACACATCCATACCAAATATCAAGTCTGTATCTCTACTGGTTCAAAACTTATGGCCAATGTTTAAAGTTGGTGTCCTTTGACCTTGAAGGATGACCTTGAACTTGACATGTCACCCCTCAAACTGTGCGGTTTCATGAGATAAACATGCATACCAGTATCAAGGCTTTATATCTACTGGTTCAAACGTTATGGCCAATGTTAATGTTGGTGACATTTGATCTTCAAAGATAACCTTGACCTTGACATGAAACCCATCAAACAGTGCAGCCAAATGAGAAACACGTGTATATCAACTATCAAGTCTATATCTCTACTGGTTCAAAAGTTATGGCCAATGTTAAAGTCGGTGAGCTTTGACCCTGAAAGATGACTTTGACATTGACATGTCACCCAAAAGTGTGCAGCTTCATGCGATACACATGTATACCAAATGTCAAGTCTGTATCTCAACTGGTTCAAAAGTTATGGCCAATGTTAAAGCCCGTAAGCTTCGACCCTGAAAGATGACCTTGACCTTAACATGTCAACCCCAAACTCTGCAGCTTTATGAGATACATATGGATACCAAATGTCATGTCTGTATCTACAGGTTCAAAAATATGGCCAATGTTAAAGTCGGTGACCTTTGACCCTAAAAGATGACAATAACCTTGACATGTTGCCCCTCAAAATGTGCAGCTTTATGAGATACACATGCATACTACATATCAAGACTCTAATTCTATTGGTTCAAAAGTTATGGCCAATTTGAAGTTAGTTACCTTTGACCCTGAATGATGACCTTGACATGTCACCCCTCAAACTGTGCAGCTTCATGAGATACACAAGCATGTCATATATCAAGTCTAAATCTCTACTGGTCCAAAAGTTATGGCCAATGTTAAAGTCGGTGATTTGACCCATATATTTGACCTCTGACTTTTAAGGATGACATTGACCTGTTACCCCTCAACATGTGCAGCTTTATGAGATACATATGTATGCCAACTATCATGTCACTAGCTGTACTGGCTCAAAGTTATGACCAATGTTAAAGTTACAGACAAAGAAACAAACAATTTGACATTTGACCCTGAAGGATGACCTTGACTTTGATATGTCACCCATCCAAATGTGCAGCTTCATGAGAAAATACACAAGCATGCCAAATATCAAGTCTCTATCTCTACTGGTCCAGAAGTTATGGCCAATGTTAAAGTCGGTGATTTGACCCATATTTTTTACCTATGACCCTCAAAGATGACCCTAAGAATACGTTATCAGATGCATATGCATGCCAAATATCAAGTCTCTATCTGTATTGGCTCAAAAGTTATGACCAATGTTAAAGTTGATGACAAACAAACATCCAGACAGACACACAGACAGGGCAAAAACCAATATGCCCCCAGATTTGATCTGGGGGCATAAAAAGAACTTTCTTGTCGCTGTCGTTTACTTTCTTTCTTTTACTGTCCTTTCTGTGTTTTTACATGTTCCTCTCATGTCAGCAACTTCTCGTTATGCATGTTTTGATTGGCCGTTAACGAAAGCGAACTATTTCAAAATTGTTCGTGATCCATCGGAAAACCATCGTCATTTTCCACCAGTCCAACAAATTACGCAGCTGTTGTATAGTTACGTGACCAAAGAGTGACTTCTTGAATACGATGTCAGTTGCAAACATTGAAAATCGCAAGATGGACGGTAAAACCACGTGTTCGTTTAAGATCGCTGTAGGAAAGTTCTTTTCATTGAATATATTGCTAATATGAAGGCCAAATTTTGATGTGTTTGATGTATAAGTCGACGTTTCAAGGCTGTCAACGGTTCGCACTCAGGAACGAGTATTTATTTATTTATTTGATTTATTTTGGCCATTTTTCTCATGTTTCTGTTGCCGTGTTAAGTTTATCCCTTATTGGACCGGGAAAATATTTACATATTCGAATAAAACAATGTATTTGCTTACAGAATAGCTTTTTATCTGATCGAAATCGGTGCATTTCCTGCAGAACGAAAGGTTTAAAGTAGAGGAGTGGGTTATTTGGATCTTTTAAGTCGGATCTCTTCGTTCTATATATACATAATACTGACTCAAATGTATCTTTCCACACGTTCGTTTGTAGTACTCCGGTACAATCACACAGACAATAACCGCATACTACAAAGTCTGAACCATCGACAGTGATCTTTATAGGGTATAATTACTTTTTTCAAACATAGTCTAATATCAATAGAATTAAACATTTGTTTAAACGGACTCCTGTTACCTTTGAATCTGCATCCGCTACTGTTATATCAAGGGGCGAGATTGGTAAGTTAACGGCAGCGTTTTCCTGGAGTTTTGCACTGTATGTAGAGTTGCCGAACTTTGGTGCGTTGTCGTTGCAGTCTGTCACTGTGATTGTAACTTCGGTCGTTGTATTGGTGTCACCATGCTGCTGGTTAGCTGCGTGGCCGTCGATTTCTTGAGCCTTAATTTCAGAACGAAATATTCTGTTAGGATTCAACATTGCCAAATGATCTTTAAATAGAGAAACGCCTTAAAGTCCCTGGACGCCCTGAGATCGAATAATTGACACTTTAGTGTTTTGACAGAGTGTCCATCCATTTGAAATGAACTCATCTTTAAAACAATTCAAGCGTAAGTGTTCGTGTTAAATTACATGTTTTGAAAACGAAAGTAGGTTTAAATTTAGAGACCGTGACGTTTATAGTATTTTTGTGAAAAGGGATTCAGAAAAATACAGCGCGATATATTTAGTAAATTATTGTTGTTTTTCAATAGAAAACGATCGAATAAAAAACATGACAACATTGTTTTATATAAAAAGTGTCTAGGGACTTTAAGCTGATGCTTAAACCAAGCGCCTATTAAAATGAAGATATTGAACAAATTGAAAGTCTGATATCTTCTTTCCTCCAATGTTGTATGTTTGTGTACCACATTTACTTATCGACTATTCTTTTTTTATTGTCAGAAGAGTATGGAACACTAGTTGTGTTCTATTCCATTTTTGAACATAAATCAATACAACGCAAATGTACAATTTATTCCAGGCTGAGAAAAGTCATGTTGCCCGAGCAGTCAGCCGAGGGTAACATGATTTTATTTTACAAGCCGGGGAGAAATGGCAAGTAACCTGGGAAAGAACTTTATAACTATAACGAATTTATTATACGGCAAAGGTTTACGGTTTGGATAATTCATATATATCTATTTTGACATATTGAATCACTAAACACACTAATTCCCATAAAGCACCCCGATAAATCATTGCTACCCGAAGGTATTCCAAGTGGTGTGTATTTAATCGGCGTTCGTATTATAATACATGGCTGGACGATATAATTACTCATCTAAAAATTGTTTTATTCATCATTTCAAACAGTAGTGTTTTTTAATTTATTTCTGCATTTTTTGTTTACGTATCAATAGTTGTCTATTATGAATTTTTCTACTGTTCAGCCGAGTCGCGATGTCGATCATTTTGTTTCTGACCATAAATATGCGGGGCCGGCAAAGGGTAGTTTCTATGTACCCTGACAGCTCACAGGGTACACGGTCTCATATACACTGCTAGTTAACCAATCAGAAGTGCGTATTTTACTTTGCAGTATAATAAGTATATATGTAATACAATGAAGCTTCATACCATCACTTGCAGTACACATACTCCATTTGACAGACTTCCCGGGGAGTCCCTATCAATGTTCTGTGTCGTACGTATCCGACCATCATCGGATATGTTAAATAATGAAGAACATTCGCCATCTGTAAAGAGCGACATTGGACATGTAATCAGTGGTTAAAAAACATTATATTAATCACCAAATCACTGAATATTGCCACATTGTAAACTGTATCAATAAACCTTTAACACGCAGTGTTGCTAACAAATCTTAATTGTTTCTTGAATCACTATTGTTAGGATGCAGTCCCAAATGCGCCTGCGATTGTTAAAGACTACTGGCGACATCTGAGACCTCTGAAACCACCGATCGTCTGCGATTGTCGGCGACTAAATTCCAAATAATGATTCAGTCATATTAGCGATGCATCTGGGACCACCGTGAGACGATGAGGCTTTTGACGATCAATTTCGACCTGCTGTGTGGTCACGTGATCTATGCCTAGTCGCAGAAAATCTTAAGGCAGTCGCTGGTGATCTCACGACAGTCGTACGTAATTGTAGAAAGGTCGCGGATAGTCCTACGATTATGGGGAAGATCATCCACTACCACTTAAATATTGTTTGAGACATTCGCACGGCGATCGCACGATTAGCTAAAACCCTCTAAGGTTACCTCTTAAAGAATACATGCGACCAGTTCGATCGTAAGGAAGTTGTTGTGCATGATCAACAACCTCTCTGCAACAAAAATTGGTCGCACGACAAGAAACGATTACGAACGATTACCGATGACCATGCGCGATTATAAGTGACTTGTCGTACGGATATCGGCGACAAGAGGTCGCTAGAAATCATAAACAGGTCTTAAGGGGTCGTAAGACCTAGTGGGACTGGGCCCTTACTTTCGAATGTGAGTTTCATTGAAATAATTCATGTCAGTCACATGAAGTTCTGGCCTTAGATGAGACAATATAAACCGAGGTCAGATGTACCAGTGCTTACCAGACTCATGTATTATCTTTTCTCTGCCGTAACCTTTACTGCTTCCATGCAGTTGCTATGACTTCAGCTATAATTATATCATTGTGTACATATTTGACGGACTTTCAAAGTTTTTGTTATTCTATTTATACATTTTGTCCTGTGTTTACTGTCTTCTATGTTGTGGGGAAGTCCGGCGGGGATACCTTTATTTACACTATTTGTTAAGCTAGGGTGACTTTGAGATAAGTGTGAGGTTAGAACGTCCGTATATCGGTTTAAACCACCAGTGATGTTTTGCCACTGACCGTTCCCAGGCGGTAGTTTCTTTGTCACCATTGCTATTATGTCTGATTGGTGTCTGTGTCTTTGAGCTTGTGCGTTTATGGTTGTAGTTTTCATCTCTTGTGTTTACGTAGGTGTGCGCGCACCGTGTGTGTGATTGTGTATGTGTTACGTGCTTTCTATCGGTATACTGGTGGTGGATGCGCTCTGTATGTCATTTCCCTGCCTAAATCTATTACTCTTTCATTTATACCTGGCACCTAAAGTCTATCAGTACTCAGTAATAAGAGTAGGGCATCGCACCCGGTCTTTTCTGTCCATGTTTCTCATGACAGAAACGGACTTTAATCAACAAAACAACATGTTTTCATTTAAACGTGTTATAAGAAACCAGTTATAACACTAGTTTGTGGTTCCATATGAACGTTTTTAATGATGTTCTGCTACACGACAAATTAAATAGTTAATTCAATCTTTGATGAGATACATGCGAATTTGTTAGGATATTTGCAAACAGTTTGAATCAAAATCAAATGCCAAGGTGCTCGTTGCTCCTGGTGTTTTTAGTGAAAGGGTGTAACGTTATTTCTGATACTGACAAAGGCAATGCTTCGTTTAACGAAGGTAAAGGAACATTTAAAATTCTACTGTGATAAGACTTATGAAAATTCTGGAATAAATCTCTTCTGGTCTATTAAGAACTCTTCAAAAGTCTTAAACAAACTTAAGAACAAAAGGTATCTTGCATCCACTGTAAGCACATACGATTTTTCTACTCTGTACACAACTCTTCCTCATATTTTAATCAAGGATAAGCTTACTAACTTGATCCAGAAAGTATTTGCCCGAGAAAAAACATCATTCTTGGCATGTTATGCTAAAAAAGCTTTCTTTACTGACGAACAAATGAAATATTACACCAATTGGACTTGTTCAGAAGTTTGCGAAGCACTTACCTTTCTTTTGGATAACATATTTGTACGTTATGGGAATCCTATATAGCGTCAGGTAATTGGTATTCCTATGGGTACGAATTGTGTACCACTTGTCGCAGATTTGTTTTTGTACTGCTATGAGAGAGATTTCATGTTGCGTTTGACTCCTCAATCACAAGAAAATGTTATAAAAGCCTTCAATGAAACTTGTCGATATTTTGGATGATATTTTTAACTTAGATAACCCTTTCTTCGATGCTCTGATTCCTACTATTTATCTTAAAGAACTCAAATTGAATAAAGCTAACCCGTCCGACAATTATGCAACGTTTCTTGATCTAGACCTTAAAATTAATAATGGAATGATTTCTTCTAAAATATATGACAAAAGAGATGATTTTGATTTTAATATTGTAAATTTTCCTCATCTTGACGGGGATGTTCCCCGTGCTCCATCTTACGGGGTTTATATATCTCAACTTATTCGTTTTGCTAGAGCTTATTCATCTATAGACGATTTTAACAGTCGAAATCTCATTTTAACTGAAAAGCTGCTTAAGCAAGGATATAGATACTATAGTCTAAGAAAAAATTCTCTAAATTTTACTATCGAAATCTCTCGCTTATTGGCAAGTACCAATGTAATCTCAAGGTGCTTCTGCGACACGGTATTTCACATCCTGAATTTTATGGTGATGTGATTTACAAACTTCGTAAAATTATATGACATACCCATTTTCTCACTTTGTTCATCAAATATATAAAACAATTCATTAAAAAGGGATATGATCCTGTAGTACTAGAACATACTGCATGTTTGGTTGTGAACCCTTTTACAGTTGGCAATCACGCTGGCCTCTTTGCATGTACGCTGACAAGAAAGGTTTAGTACTCTATGAAGGCGACCTCTTAAATCCAGAAATGGAAGGAGAACGTCGGATATCTGTACTATTTCATTTTTGTAGTACCCTTTATTACTTTTCTACAGTTACTCTGTTTGCAGCTCAACCATTGAGTACACTAGCGATAGGTGGATACAGTATGTTCACTTAAATGTTTTTTCGTTATACATGCACTTTACCACTGTATTTGCTGTCGCGGTTGTTGTAGATTAGTCGGAGAGGGGATACGTTTATTTACACTGTTTGTCTTTTAGGATGGGGATGGAATAAGTGTGAGGTTGGGCTCCCATAAACCGGTTTAACCCCCCAGTGACTTTTGTCACTGACCGTTCCAAGGCGGTACTTCCATCTTCCTCCTTTTGTATGTTTGTTTTGTCTTTGTGCGTCTTTTGTTGTTTTTTCTACTTATGTACATTTGCTGTTTCCTTGTGTTGCTGTTCGGGCGAGTGTTTGTTCTGTATGTGGTGTTTCCTGAATGACTCATTTTTTGTACTTTGAGCTGATTGCAAATTACCCAGTGCAACATATGCCAATCGTTTTCAATAACCTCAATATCTTCCTGAAAACAATATCAGGTAGGAAAGAGCCGTTTATAATAAACGGCTGTATTACATCTGGATATACCACCCTCATTAATAGATATCAAATGCAAATGGTAAACAACTAAACCTGATACTGATATCAAACGTTGACTCTCGTGAATGTATCAGTTGATATAAGTATACACAATGCAATAGCTCTGTGTTTGTCTGTCGCTCTGTTTGTAGTTCTTTCTGATTGTTATTCGGCCTTCTTTGCAATAAAGTTTACTTTGGGTATAGTTTGTGTATAGTGAATACAAGTTTCATACTTGGAATGAACAGTCATCCATTGAAGCTGACTTGTTTGAATAAGTCAATCTGAGATCCTTTTACTCACAGGTAAATATCACACTTTGAGACCACATCTCTCATGGGGTTAAGCGTTTCAGAACACATCAGATGGTATAACTAAAAAGTGACAGAATGAAAATGTCCTATTCTGTGTTTTTTTCCGTCAAATATACAAAGCGCAGTGCAAACACTGAGGAATCTTAATCTAAAAACAACTGAAACTGGCCACTTATACAAAGTTGGAAACTGGTTCACAAATTGTCACATTCATTATAATTGTGCAATTCGCCATACCCCTAGCTACATACACTCTCTAAGAAATACAAGTCATTTTATTCATAGAACCAGACTATGGGCGACCGTTTGAAAATACAAGTTACATAGTACCGATTAAATCTATACATGGCATGTAATCAATCATAAAAAGATCAAAGCGGAAACTTCACCTAGAATCGTGTAGTTCACATGGTTAGGGATGCCAGTGTCACCATCCCTGGCAGTCACGTTCTTAACGCTTTCCCCCTAAAATAAGAATATGTATTTTGACTGTTCAGTATATTTCAACCTCTGTTTCAAATTTCAGCAATAATATTAGTAACTGATAGAGTAATGTTATGATTATCTTATGCAATTTATTTAAATTTTCATCACCTAACACGTGTAGACAAAAAAGATACCCCCCACAAATATACCTTGAATACAACTTTAATGGATGGATAGATAGGTGTGTTGGTTTGATGAAGTTGTGTATAAATTATGAAAAGTATGATATACCTATTGATACCATATCTTGAAACCTTAATCCATGGGAGATTACCAGTAAGTTTGTCAAATTATATATGTTAATTATCTGAATGTTACACCTGTCTGAATTCCGTGTTTATGTACGTACTATTGGTACATTTTCTTCGATTGTGGATCTGTATGGAACACCGGTGAAAAATGGCGGTTTGTTTTGAATGTCTTTAACTCGGATGATAAGGTCTGTTGTAGAGTTCGGCCCTTTTCGATCCTGAAGGTGAAATTGTACATATATTTATTATAGCATGTTATTGTCCTGTTTTATTAACCTGTCAAACTATACACTTGCTGAACACGCCATATATAGCTTCGGTTGATATCGATCGTTTCCGCTAATAAAACTTTCTTACTTGGCTTATTTAAGTACCTGTATATTTATTTGTGAATCTCGTGAAAAATGTTTGAAACACAGGTTTACCCAAGCTAAATATATCCTTTCAGTGACGTGGGCATATTCAAATTTGACAGGTTAATAAAACAGGACAATACCATGATACTGGTTGCTTTCTAACTTGTGATTGTCTTGTGAACTTGAAATTTAAGGAGACAACACTTTATATAATACACCACACGTTTAGTGTGATTATATTATTTTGGGTACCATGCATAGCGATATATGTAATACATATCTAAGTATCACTTTGGGTTCCATAGATACTTAAACTCGTGTTCAATTTCCAGCATGCTATAGCAAATATGTAATAATATGATACAGACGAAACATCGCAAACTCGTGGTCTTTTAAGGACCTCAACATATAAACATCCTGTATTTTTATGACAGTACTGTATACAGTATTTATTCAGTGAACTAAAGGTATTATTTCATACAATGAGTCGACAAATTAAATAGAATCTGTCTTAAGCAGCTATTAAAAGAGGTCTGATTATGGGTAGGTATATAAGACAGATGGTAGCTTAATGCAGGCAAACAATAATACAGATTATAACATTACTTTTACTTTGCATTAAAAGACTGATATGTTAAATAAATGAATGACCGCTTATAACAGGTTCAAATCATAACTCACGTAAGCTGTAACTGTAAATTGGTAGTAGCTGTTGGCCGCGTAATCCAGTCGTTTCTGTAGCGTCACTCTTCCTGATCTTTCGTCTATTGTGAAAGTTTTGTTGTATTCGTCTCTTATTGAGTCGCTCTACAATCATTAATATATTCAAGGATTGCAACTGCATGCAAATGAGATAAATGATGAGGCAATTTCATGTTGTATGAGAAAATACTTTCGGAAGACTGAATATAAGATCTAAAAACAAGTAACGCACTTGTTACACAAGTTGTAACACTTTCCAAAGGTCTGTGTAAGGGTTATTGACTTCATTTAAGCGAATAAATCCTGCATAATTGGACTAAAATATGTGATGCCTACTATCTAAATTTAGATATAACCAGTTCAATTACAGAGGATTTACTTCGGAAACCCGAAATAACAACCGCCTCTACTGGTTTTGATGTACGGATATTTTGTTTAGTAAAAGTACAAAAATGAGTCATGCAGGAAACACCACATACAGAACAAACACTCGCCCGAACAGCAACACAAGGAAACAGCAAATGTACATAACTACAAAAAAACAACAAGAGACGCACAAAGACAAAACAAACATACAATAGGAGGAAGATTGAAGTACCGCCTCGGAACGGTCAGTGACAAAAGTCACTGGGGGGTTAAACCGGTTTATGGGAGCCCAACCTCACTCTTATTCCATCCCCACCCTAAAAGACAAACAGTGTAAATAAACGTATCCCCTCTCCGACTAATCTACAAGAACCGCGACGGCAAATACAATTGTAAAGTGCATGTATAATGAAAAAACATTTAATTGAACATACTGTATCCACCTATCGCTAGTGTACTCAATGATTGAGCTGCAAACAGAGTAACTGTAGAAAAGTAATAAAAGGTACGACAAAAATGAAATAGTACAGATATCCGACGTTCTCCTTCCATTTCTGGATTGAAGAGGTCGCCTTCATAGAATACTAAACCTTTCTTGTCGGCGTACATGCAAAGAGGTCTGCGTGATTGCCAACTGTAAAAGGGTTCACAACCAAACATGCAATATGTTGTAGTACTACAGGATCATATCCCTTTTTAATGAATTGTTTAACACATTTGATGAACAAAGTGAGAAAATTGGTATGTCATATAATTTTACGAAGTTTGTAAATCACATCACCATAAAATTCAGGATGTGAAATACCGTGTCGCAGAAGCACCTTGAGATTACATTGGTACTTGCCAATAAGCGAGAGATTTCGATAGTAAAATTTAGAGAAAGTGTTTCTTAGTTTATGGTATCTATAATGGCAGCTTTTCAGTTAAAATGAGATTTCGACTGTTAAAATCGTCAACAGATGAACAAGCTCTATCAAAACGAATAAGTCGAGATAAATAAACCCCGTAAGATGGAGCACGGGGAACATCCCCGTCAAGATGAGGAAAATTTACAATATTAAAATCAAAATCATCTCTTTTGTCATATATTTTAGAAGAAATCATTCCATTATTAATTTTAAGTTCTAGATCAAGAAACGCTGCATAATTGTCGGACGGGTTAGCTTTATTCAATTTGAGTTCTTTAGGATAAATTGTAGGAATCAGAGCATAAAAGAAAGGGTTATCTAAGTTAAAAATATCATCCAAATATCGACAAGTTTCATTGAAGGCTTTTATAACATTTGCGACAAGTAGTGCACAATTGGTACCCATAGGAATACCAATTACCTGACGGTATATAGGATTCCCATAACGTACAAATATGTTATCCAAAAGAAAGGTAAGTGCTTCGCAAACTTCTGAACAAGTCCAATTGGTGTAATATTTCATGCCCGTCAGTAAAGAAAGCTTTTCAGCATTACATGCCAAGAATGATGTTTTTCCCGTGCAAATACATTCTGGATTAAGTTAGTAAGCTTATCCTTAATTAAAATATGAGGAAGAGTTGTGTACAGAGTAGAAAAATCGTACGTGCTTACAGTGGATGCAAGATACCTTTTGTTCTTAAGTTTGTTCAAGACTTCTGAAGAGTTCTTAATAGACCAGAAGAGATTTATTCCAGAATTTCTTATCACAGTAGAATTTTACATGTTCCTTTACCTTCGTTAAACAAGAAGTCTGAAGTATAGACAATTTAGGAGTTGTACATGAACTAGAATTTGCAATGAAACGCGCTTTATATGTTTTTTATGTGGTTTTGGTGACCAATGCATTGTAGGAAGTTTATGCAAACATTCTGATTCAATTCACTTCGAAACTGCAACACGTATATCATGTATAGAAATAGGCGAATACAGAGTACACAATACTATGTATGCTTACGTCCACATAGTTACCTCTTGGTTATTACAGGATCAATCATATTGGGACGGGTGGATGTTCGCACAAAATTGACAATTTGCAGATATATTTTGTTTGACTCATTTATTAAATTGTATGTTATATGCATACTGTCAAATGTTCTTTTAAGGAATTAGTAATTCTGAAATAGGAGGTCCTTCAAAAGCAAAAATAGCAATGTGAACTGGGTAAATTACAGAAACGGTTTTGTCTGTTCATGAGCTACTCACTACTCACGCCCCTAGTACTGGCTTAAGTGGTATTCAATTTTCATAACGAAATCCACACCTAAAAGTACAAAAATGAGTCATGCAGGAAACACCACATACAGAACAAACAGTCACCCGAACAGCAACACAAGGAAACAGCAAATATACATAACTACAAAAACATCAAGAGACGCACAAAGACAAAACAATCATACAATAGGGGGAAGATGGAAGTACCGCCTTGTAACGGTCAGTGACAAAAGTCACTGGGGAGTTTAACCGGTGTATGGGCGCCCAACCTCACACTTATTCCATCCCCACCCTAAGTCATATCAAAAGCTATGTGTTCAAATTGTACATATTCAAAATAGTGACATTGGAATATTACAATGTTGATCCAATCCAATATCAATTATTAATTAATGAAATGTTTTTGAAAGGCTATGTGTATTATTGTTAAATTCCTGAGAGTTTTTTACTTTCTATAAAATATTGTTATCATATATTTACTTACCTGTGCATTTGGCTGCAAACATAAGAAAATTACATTTTTTACAAATTCAAATATACTACATGCATAAGAGAAGAGAGATTCATTGTCATACCATATTATTCAAATTTTAGCAGGGTCAGTTAATACATTATCCATTGATCATACTGCTGTAAAACCGACAATAAAACAGAACGGGAAACAGAACAGAAAGTCGACAGCAACTACAGAAACACAAGTTAAAAATTGTGTAAATGTAAAACGTCCCATTTTTGGTTTAAAGTGGTAGTCGCATATTTTAAATGATCGCATATTTTCAATAATATCATAAAACTTGGTATTTGTTATGCTCTATCATTATTATGAAGGTTACCAATTTGAACTTATATCGAAAACTGCCCCTGTGATACAAATAAACCGATTTTATCAATAACTGATAATTTTTGTTCTACAACACAATATTATCGGCCTTTTTCGTTAAATTCTTCCGCGTTTTGCCGATGATCACCCGATCCCTCCATTGTTTACGTAATAGCTTTCTCGGAAGTGGTCGGAGAATCGCGAATAGGGCGAACAGTTACGAAACTAAAACCAAACCCGAATAAAACTGAAACGGGGAGTAAACTCGGGATCGGCGATATCAAACACATGGATCTTTTGTCATTATAAACGGTAATTGGATGGGGTTTTTTGCAATATACTACTTTTCAGCATATAAACAAATGAGTTTTGTATATTTTAAGTGTTTATGAAACGCGTCAAATGTAGGGACATCCCCTTTAATATTCAGAATTTTTAACTTATACAATAGTGTATACAAATATAGCCCCATTGAATTGAATCAACGTTCTTTAATTAGTTACATGCTAAGTAGTATCTCGTCTGCAAAAATTGTAGTTTGCTCCAAATCCTTAAATAACTTTCTCTCAATTTATACAAATACGTGGTTAAAGTGTCAAACAATTTGGTTCCTGGTGGTAATAATAGTAGTTTCACCACTAGCGTACACAGATGTAAAACATCGTCCTATTTTAAGTTAATATATAAAATAGTGTATACATAAATATAACCCCATTGAATTGAATCAACGTTCTTTAATCATTTGAATGCTAAGTAATATTTTGTCTGCAATAATTGTAGTCTGCTCCAAATCTTTAAATAATTTTCTCTCAATTTATACAAATACGTGATTAAACAATTTGGTTCCTGATGGTAATAATGGTTTTCACCGCTAGCGTACACAAAGTTAAAACATCGACAAGAGGTAAATGTGTTGGCAATGCTTGCACCGTTTGATTAAACTGTTATAATGATCGAGACATCTTTGATATCACAGTGGTTGGAGTTTGGGATAGCAGTAAGGAGAACAAAGTTTTACCTCTAATGCGTAAGTCACATCAGCTGCGTTATCCAGGTCTGTAGCTGTTATATCATTGTACACAGTGTAATTATTGAAAGGCAGCTGAAGAAACAGAAGGATTACAGTAGAACTTTTGAACGCACATAACATATGTGAAAAGAGCGCTATATAAATGTATAATAATAAAAGAAATTAAAACAATCACTAAATGAACAAAGCTTGGTGTCTACAAAAACAAGTGTCTATTCAAACAGATGATTAATGCAGAACAAATGAATCAATACCGCACATATGGAAGATTTCTGCATTACATTCGTCCTACTGTAAACTACCAACTACCTTAAAGACCAAACTAACAACCGGGGTCGATGTCATTGCCATGATATATTTCTAAATCAATCTATTTCAGATATAAAAACAGATGGTACAGATACCGACACATATACACTACACTGAGTCTGCATTTTCTCTTTTCGCTATGCTGCTTATGTTTTCGAAGGATCTTTGAAACTTTGAAACTTAATCACTTGGTTAAACGCCTATTTTTGCAAATAATGCATTCAATGGCGTTGTACATTGACATAAATAAAATCAGAGACAAATAAAAATCGATACAGGATATATAATACACGAATATACATTTAAGAAAGCATAAAAACTAAAATCCATAAAACGATGGTTAAAAACTGTTATAATATACTAAATCCCAGACTTTATATAAAGTACTTTATGCATCTAAAACACACGGACAGTTTCTACGAAATATTAAAAAGTGAATCGAAGTGTCTGAAATAATGCGTTTTTAACTTTCTTTTAAAAGATTCAACATTTTCTGCTCTTTTAATCTCCCTAGGAAGCCCGTTCCAAAGTCTGGGACCTACTGTCCCAAAACTTCTATCACTAAAGGTCTTTCTCTTGTTGAAGGGCACAGCATACATCTCTTGGGCTTTGTCTGCCGATCTCAGACAGCGTGTTGGTGCTGGCTTTACGAGAAGTTCTGTCAGATAAACGGGAGCGTGGTTGAGAGAGCAATTGTACATGTATGTCAATATTTTAAAAGTGATCCTAGCTTTGATAGGTAACCAATGTAAGTCTTTAAGAGATTGTTTGGAGCTGTCTGACCATTTCCTATTCAAAACGAGTTTAGCGCACATATTTTGGATTCGCTGTAGTTTATCTATATCACACTGTGCAATTCCGTATAGGATGACATTACAATAATCTAAATGAGAGATCACTAGTGAGAGAACTAAAATTTCGGCAGATTCTTTTGTCAAGTATTTCCTAATACATTTTATTCTATAGTAGTTCAACATGGCAACGCGACACTTTCTTTTCACGTGTTCTTTGAAGGTTAATGATTCATCGAGAAAAGCACCTAGGTATCTAATACACGTTTCCGATTCAACAACATCTCCTGCGATATCAATTGAATGTGTAGTACATTTGTTTAGCTGTTGCTTACTTCCAAAAATGATGAATTCAGTTTTTGCTGTGTTCATTTTAAGTTTGTTTTCGTTCATCCAGTTATTGATCATTATGGCACATTCTTCAAGGTTTTGAACAGCTTGTCTTTCACTATCGGGGGTAGGTTTAAATCGTTTACTTGCAATATGGTCATCAGCGAAACCGTATACTGAGATAGATGGAGGAATAACATCGAATAAGGTTCCTGCGTATGCAAGGTAGAGCCAAGGGCCAAGGCAACTGCCCTGTGGAACACTGCACTCCAACAAACGAGGTTGTGATTGTGAAGAATTTACATTCACGCGACAGCTTCTTGGTCGTAAGTAGGAGTCCAACCATTTCAGAGCAATATTACATACTCCATATTGACTCTTGAGAACATCGAGAAGAATATCATGGTCAACAGTGTCAAAGGCAGCACTAAGATCAATGGCAATAAGGGCAGTTACTTCCTGGTTCTCCATAGCCTCAAGTAGGTCATGAACAAGTCTCAATAAGGCAGATTCGCAAGAGTGAAATCGTCTGTAAGCCGATTGATTTTTGGGCAGAAGGTCATGGTCAGTTACGTGGATATTAAGTCTAAACAATGCAGCTTTCTCAATAAGTTTTGACAGAAAGGAAAGATTGCTTACGGGTCTGTAATTTGACAGTTCTAGTTCCAATCCTACTTTCTTCAGCAACGGTCTTATTATGGCTTGCTTCCATTTCGATGGGAAAACACCATGTTTCAATGAAGTGTTAACTAACTTTGTGATAACAGGTAATAGTTCATCTAAAAACAATTTTAGAATCTTTGTAGGCAGAACATCTAATTCACATGACTTTGTCTTGAGCTCGTTTATCAATTTTCTAATTTCTTCTTGACTCAGTTCTTCAAATTCAGTAAACTGTACAACATCTTTCTGGATGGGCTCAAAGTTTTTAAAAGAATTCAAAGAATCCCGAATGTTCCGTATCTTGTTCATAAAATAGTCGGCAAAGTCTTCACTGAGGGTAAACTCATTTTCGCTAGGAGGCAGTGGATTTTCGGATTTAGTTCCTGTCAAATCAGATACAAATTGATACAACTTTTTAGAGTCACCCTTACAATCAATGACTTTTTCACTCAAAGATTTTCTTTTTTCCTTTTTTAATTGACAACTGTATTCATTCCTTGCTGCTTTAAAGGTTTCAAACTGTTCGGGCTCGTTGTGTTTTTTCCATAGACGCTCAGATTTGCGCAACTTTCGTTTTAGCTGGAGTATTTCATTTGTAAACCATGGTTTAGGTGCACGACAAATTTTTGTTTTCTCTTTGAAGGGAGCATGTGTGTCTAAAACGTCTTTAATTTCTGTTTCAAACTTTTCTACGCACATGTCAACATTTTCAGAATCAATTGAAATTTCAGATAAACTGTTCGTAAATGCAGACTTGTCCATGTTTTTGAAATCTCTAAAGGTAACTGCTTTACTTGTAATGTTCTCTTTCTTAACATTCGTGACGACTTTGACTACACAATGATCTGATAAGAAGGGACCAGGCTGACAGGAGACTACATCGACACCATTTACTTCCTCAGTAATAACTAGGTCAAGGCTATTTCCACCAGTGTGAGTACTAAAATTTACATGCTGCACAAGACCCAATGCCTGAATCGAATTTTTGAAATCCAATATTGCATTGTTGTCCTCTTTGAGATGTAGGTTAAAATCTCCCATAATCATTAAGTTTGAATATGTAGGTATAATGCCTTCCATGTATTGCAAAAAGTCCGTTACAAATTGAGAATATGTACTAAGTGATGGGGGTCTGTAGATTCCTACTACATGTAAAGTTATGTTTTTAAGAATAAGTCGCCACAGTCCAAACTCGAAGCTTTTGTTCGTTCCGGAGGAAAGTTTATGTACGTTAATGTTTGTTTTATATCAAGGATCTCCTACTATCAGACAAATATAAATGATAATAAATGCTGCATTTACAACAGCGTGTCGATTCTGCCATGCTCTTCTGACTCTGAGGATACTTTCAAATCCCCTTTTCGAACGAATCAAAGGCCTGAATTATCATAATGGCTTTCGGGGTTGATACGAATGTTAAGTGTAAGGGGAGAAATTGCTGCACATGTTAATAACAATGCCTGACATCTTGGAATTGATAAAAGTATTACCAACAAGACACGTTTGTGAAACACTATGCCCCTGAACATCGCCAATATAAATTTGACCCGCAATCTGACATTAAACTGATATATACACTTTGTCGTAATAACAAACCCCCCCCCCCCCCACATTGTATGTGCAATGGCTAAAATGTTATCGCCAACATTAAGGTTGAGGCCAAGCAAACAAATCAACAGACATGGCAAACTTACTGATACCCACTTCTGCTGATTAGGGGCATAAATATGCCAGACTGAAACAAAAGTCAAATCACTAGCGACGTACGTGTAGTTATTAGTGAAACCCAGTCCTTGACATCAACAAGTCAGAAATGCAATGATGTAATGCTGGGTGATAGTGTCCTTCTTTGAATTCATATCAAAGCAATATTAAATGCTGTTTATGAATCATGTGTATTTTGAAGCATTACCCTAGTTATTATTTACTAACCCTAGAATTTTAATTGCTATTTAGACATTGTGCGTAGTGTGTCGTTTTAATTACAATTGAGGGGGTTATATAAGCAAACGCAAACTTACACATAAAAACAAATAAATCCCAAACCTTTATTTATATATGAACAGCATAACAATGAGCAGTAAATTACTAACAATCCATATGTGTTTTACTGGCTGCGATTTGTTATCAACAGACAAATCATTTTCAAATGAATCTTATCATTGGTCTGTCCATACTAAGTCCATTAATATAGTTTAAACAATTTTATTGTGAAGACCGAGAATGCCCTCATCTCTGGCTATGTCACATGAAAAACAATTCTTAAATCCTAGTAAAAATTCCATAAATGTCATTCATTCCATCAATAATTGTAATGTGATGCGATAACTCAAACAGTACTTTACATATTGGTTTCATATTAGACGCTTATTGTTGTTTGGCTAAATCAGATCATTATGTCTACAGTTAACTGCCCTAGATTTATAAACAAGGCCACAACATTTGTTAACACGTTTCATGTAATGTGATAACTCAACCAGTACTTCACTTATAATTATTTTTCATATTAAGAGCATATGCTTAGCAGCATCAGATGAAGACACCTATTGTTTTGGATTGAATCCTATCCCTATGTCTAAAGTTATCTGCACTTGATAAATCAAATGTGCCATCACCCTTTGTCAATACGTTTGATGTGACGTGATAACTCAACAGTACTCCACGTATTGTTTTTTTTTATTAAGGGCATATACTTAATATTATTAGAGGACGATGCCTATAGTTTTGGGTTGAATGAGATCACCATGTCCAGAGTTATCTGCCCTTGATTTATCAAAAATGCCACATTCAACAAAAGATCACCTGCAGGGTATTCTCTGACTGAGTCAATTTTCTAGTTACGTTTCTACAACTATTCTGTTTGCAGCTCAATCATTGAGTACACTAGCCGAGGAAACAGTTTGTTTCACTTGAATATGGTTTCTTTTTGCATGCACTTTACCACTGTATTTGCCATCGCTGTTGTACAAAAGCCGGAGAAGGGATACGTTTATTTACAATGTGTGTCTTTAAGGGTGGGGAAGGAATAAGTGAGATTGGGTGCCCCTAAACCGTTTTAAACCCGAGTGACACTTGTCGATGACCGCTCCAGTTTGGTACCTCCATATCCCCCTCTTGTTTGTTTGTTATGTATTTGTGCGCTGTGTGTATGCATGTATATTTACTGTTCTTCGTCATGGTGCTGTTCGGGCTTATGTGTGTTTTGTATGCGGTATTTCCTGCACGACTCATACATGTACTTTTAAGAAATATTTATATAAAAAAGTATTATTGGAAGTACCCAAATATAATAAAATTAATCAATTTAGTAAAATCAAAAAATGAAAACACAGTGCTGTATTCATCTATAAAGGTTTTGATAAGAGAACCTGTATCATTCCAATTAAGAAAACAAAAGAGCTCTTCTCTCATATATACAGATTCATAGAAATGTTACTCTAGCCATAAATAAAAATGAGAGAAAATTCAAATAGTCTAAATGAATGCATATACGTGTGTGTTTTCTACTATTTATGATTTCAGGGCTCTAGATAAGGGGGGTGTTATTGAAATGTAAAAATCTCTTTTATATCCAATGGACTCGTGTGTGTGCTTATTAGGATAATATTGAATGGCTGATTCGAATGAGTAGTCATGGCATGGGGTATGGTGGAGGTAAGGCGGAAAAAATGTTGCGTGTACTCCTGGTTGTCTGGAATCCTTGAAAATTATTGCTTATTATTTGTATTTTGCATAAAGTAAATATATACAAGAACTGAATTACCAAGACACCTTTCACCTTTGCAGCTGGTATTTAATGCTAAACATGTGGCCAAACGATCAGCATCTTATAGTCCGACGGAGGCTGAAGGCAAGGCTAGAGGGTTGTACTATGACCTGTGTGTATCTCTAAGTTATTGTTCGTATTGATTGATTGTGTTTAACTTAGTCAAGGGAAGTAACTTATACTTGTTATGTTTGAACCTGTATGGATTACCTCCCTTTGACCATTAACACTGATTAACACCATTGGACGGCATATGCTCATATGCATGCAAGTTATATGTGGTAAGATGGGCATACTGCCTTATTTTTCCAGAATAAAATCTATCTATCTATATTTGAAAAAGACAAAATGCTCTACATATGGAGTAAAAAATAGAGTTAAAATCATCCATAATCTTATATGGACTTCGGGAATCCCCTTGCTGTTGGACGTGTGGGTGTTGTGTCAGTGCCACAACAGAGCATCCCTGTATATATTTGTACCTCGTGTATATTGCTTGATTTTCTACCCTGCCTCAACTAGCGCCAAGGATTCCTGTAAAGCTAACATATGTCCATTTGCCATATGTATCATTTTGGATTACCGGCAAATTGGGGTTATATAATGTACAGGCAATGGGCAGGTCAAACTTGTACGGTTCGAGGCAGCATCGTGTGTTTAATCAGAGCCAACTAGTCTAATATTATTATTTTGCCATTTTGCCTATGGAATATGTTAAAGGAATATTAAAAAGCTTTTCGGTTCCCATTGTCGAAAATTTAACTCCCTAAGTAATTTAGGGAACTTTCTTTGGATATACCCTATTACAACTCTGTTAAAATAAAAGGAGAGGAGTGTAGCAAAAGCGGTGTATCCTTTGTGTTCATCCTCGTTGCAGTTGGGGCCGAATAGTGTTTGTCTGGAGAGGGTAGCATATTTGGTGTATGTAACGGTTGTTTATTTGTATTTTTTTGTACTGCGTTGTGAAGTTTATATGCAGTAACTACAAATTGACATATTCTATTATCCCATTGTCCTATATATGTAATGCAATACATTATGTGTAGTGCTGTATGCCATACGAACACAAATCCAATTGGTTTTGTGGCTTAAAGGGGAAGTCCCTACATTCGACGCATTTTAAAAATACCTAAACTATGCAAAACTCATTTGTTTACATGCTGAAAAGTAGTATATCGCAAGAAATGCTATCAAATAAACGTTGAAAGTGGCAACACATCCATGTATTTGATATCGACGATCTTGATGTTTTACCCGATGTTTCAATTTTATTCAGGTTGGGTTTTAGTTTCGTATCAGTTCGCGCTTTTCGAGTCTCTCCAACCACTGCCGAAAGTAGATGTTACGTAAACAATGGAGGGATCGGGTGATCATCGGCAATACGCGGAAAGTTTGAACGGAAAGGGCCGATGTTGTAGAACAAAAAGTATAGGTATTGCATTTGAATATTTATTAAATATTTATTTTCTTAATCCGGTAAGAAAACAAATTGACAATCTTCATAATAATGATTGAGCATAACAAATACCACGTTTTATGATATTATTAACAAAGCGTTCATTGAACAGTGTGTCCCAAATTGCTCAACGTTGCTAACTTAAATTAAAAGCATACACATGTAGCTTAGTAGACACAACATTTTGCTATATGTTGTCTAAATTTTGTCAAAACATATTCATTTGTTTTTAAGATATCAGCATTTAAATGAAAACACCCAAAACTCTGATTTAAACATGATATAGGCATGGACTATGCAATGTATGAATATATAGGCATGGACTATGCAATGTATGAATATCATGCTAAAACAGATTTTAGATGCATTCATTAAAAAACTCATATCTTTAAAACCAATGCATATTTTTATGAAAAAATTGGCAGACATATGCACAAATTACTTATCTACAAAAATAAATATCCATATTTTAATGTATCCGGTTATATTGGTTAAAATACGCATTTGATCCAGGGTTCCGTTTTTTTGGGACACCCTGTAGGGACATCCTCTTTAACTTTGACGTACTGTAAATGGAATGATGCATTTGAGGTTTGGTGATCTGAGTGCGCTGACACAAAATCTATGTCTTAAATATATCTTGTTTTACATATTCTAAAACCACTGCTTTTACTCAAGTTTGTAAATATGATTTATTTATGTGAAACACTTTTGAAATCGCATATCCTGTGTGAAAAGAGTGCTTTATATGTGGTATTATAATTATGATAATATTGCTAATTTTGCTTTCGATGGGTTTCCTCAGAATTTAGTGTTTTAGACGCATACATAACAAGAGAGTCGTCACGGGTGACAAATGCCCCCAAAGTGTTTGACACCGAAATGCATTTTGGCTGAAAAACAATACAATGTAATGCAGGTGTAACATGAAATTTTGATGCTGTTCAAAATGACACAGGAGTCAGTTCTTAACATTAGAAACAGAACCTTTGACGATTATGATAGCTAAGAAAAGAGCCAAGCGTCAAAACTTAGTTAAAAAGGACCCTCAGTCATTCTCAACGTTAAAAAGGATCCTGGGTTGATTGTCAACGTTTAAGGTATAGGAGATATGCTCTGGACTAGCTTTTTGTATCTGGTAAGATATAGGAGATATGCTCCGGACTGTAAATTGAGGTCAAAGGTCAAGGTCAAGGTCAGTGATCTGAAAATGGTACACGACTCTCCGCCATCCCAAGATGAACTCACAAACCAAATTTGGAATCCGTAGCTGGTAAGGTATAGGAGAAATGCTCCAGACAAGCTTTGTGTAAAATCTAGGTCAAAGGTCAAGGTCACAGTGACCTGAAAATGTTACTCGACACACCGCCATCCCAAGATAAACTCACACATTAAATTTGGAATCCGTAGCTGGTAAGGTATAGGAGATATTCTCTGGACAACCTTTTTTGTAAAATCGAGGTCAAAGGTCAAGGTCAAGGTCACAGTGACCTGAAAATGGTACGCGACACTCCGCCATCAGAAGGTGATCTCACACACCAAATTTGGAATCCGTATCTGGTAAGGTATAGGATATATGCTCTGGACAAGCTTTTGTAAAATCGGTCAAGGTCAAGGTTAAGGTCATAGTGACCTGGGAATGGTACATGACACTCCGCCATCCCAAGATGAACTAACACACCAAATTTGGAATATGTAGCTGGTAAGGTAAAGGAGATATGCTCCGGACAAGCTTTTTGTAAAATCGGTCAAAGGTCATGGTCAAGGTCACAGTGATCTGAAAATGGTACGCGACACTCCTCCATCCCAAGATGAACTCACACACCAAATTTGGAATCCTTAGCTGGTAAGGAATAGGAGATATACTCTGGACAAGCTTTTTGTAGCTGGTAAGGTATAAGCGGTTTTTAAAATCGAGGTCAAAGGTCAAGGTCAAGGTCACAGTGACCTGGAAATGGTACGCGACACTCCGCCATCCCAAGATGAACTCACACACCAAATTTGGAATCTGTAGCTGGTAAAGGTAAAGGAGATATGCTCCGGACAAGCTTTTTGTAAAATCGGTCAAAGATCAAGGTTAAGGTCATAGTGACCTGGAAATAGTACATGACACTCCGCCATCCCAAGATGAACTAACACACCAAATTTGTAATATGTAGCTGGTAAGGTAAAGGAGATATGCTCCGGACAAGCTTTTTGTAAAATCGGTCAAAGGTCATGGTCAAGGTCACAGTGATCTGAAAATGGTACGCGACACTCCTCCATCCCAAGATGAACTCACACACCAAATTTGGAATCCTTAGCTGGTAAGGAATAGGAGATATACTCTGGACAAGCTTTTTGTAGCTGGTAAGGTATAAGCGGTTTTTAAAATCGAGGTCAAAGGTCAAGGTCAAGGTCACAGTGACCTGGAAATGGTACGCGACACTCCGCCATCCCAAGATGAACTCACACACCAAATTTGGAATCTGTAGCTGGTAAGGTAACTTTAGGAGATATGCTCCGGACAAGCTTTTTGTAAAATCAAGGTCAAAGGTCAAGGTCAAGGTCACAGTGACATGAAAATGGTACGCGACACTCCCTCATCCCAAGATGAACTCACACACCAAACTTGGTATCCGTAGCTGATGTGACAAAGGAAATATACTCCAGACAAAAGGTACACACCCCCCCACACACACACACACACAAACACACACACCCACCCACCCACCCACCCACACACACACGCACGGTGCGATCACTATATGCCGCCAAAGCCTAGCTTTGGGGGCATAATTATGTTGTCTCAAATTTATTTGTAAACTGTAGAGAGTGACATATTAATCAGTTCATCGTTTACATGTCTATGAAGACGAAACGAATTGTCGTAAAGTTAGAACAGCGTGTTACTGTTAGGTTTTAAGAAAAGGTAAGTCCAGCGGGGATACCTTTATTTACAATATTTGTAAAGCTAGGGTGACTTTGAGAGAAGTGCGAGGTTAGGACGTCCGTAAACCGGTTTAAACCCCCAGTGGTGTTTTTGCTGCTGACCGTGCCAAGGCGGTACTCTCTTTGTCACCCTTCCTTTTGTTTGCCTTGCGTCTTTGTGCTTGTGGTTTGTTCATGTTGTGGAACGTTTGTCCCTGGTTCTTGTGTCTCTTTTGATGTTTTCTGTGTTCATTTCGTGTGTGTGTGTGTGTGCGTGCGTTTGGGTGTGTGGTTGTGTGTGTGTGTGTGTCATGCTGTCTATCGGTGTTTTGGTGGTGGTTGCGTCTTGCATGTGGCTTTGCCTGCTTGACTTTACTACTTTTCCATTTAAGAAAAGGTAGGACTCAGCTATGTCTATTGTTAACTAGAACTGTAAGCCAAAGGCTAACGAATACCCCCCACCTGTCTGCTTGTCAGAACACCTATCATCAATCTGAACATAAATTATGTACATACAGAAACGTGAAGAGATTTAAAAACAATGCATGCCCCAACCCAATTTATGTAATAAAAATGAAGAATAATTCTTAGAAATAAGACCCTTTCATGAGGTTTTTGTCAAATCCAAAGTTCTAAAGCTAGGTACCTTTTCAGAAAAACATTAAGTTCAAGGACCATAACTCTGACAAAAATTATTCAACCAGACCGATATTTGAACTTAAGCTGTACCTCATCTAGATTTATTTTTATGTCAAATATGAAGATAATATCTGCAACCACTTCCAAAGAAAGACCGGAAAACTGAAAATTTGACAAAAAAAATAAAGTTCAAGGGCCATAACTCTGGCAAAAATTATTCAACCAGACTGAGATTGGGAATTAAGCTATAAATCATGTAGAGTTAGCTTTATGCCAAATATACAGTTAATATCTGCAACCACTTCCTAGAAAAGTCCGGAAAATCCCAAATTTGAAGAAAAAATTAAAGTACAAGGGCAATAACTCTGGAACTAATTATTTAATCGGACTGAGATTGTAACATAAGCTGTAACTTATACAGATTTAGCTTTGTACTAAATATAGAGTTGATATCTGGAGTCACTTCCATAAAAAGTCCAGAAAACCGGAAAACATTGGTACGGGACTAAAAAGGGGAGATAACTCCTGAAGTAGTGGTCCGATCATAACGGAAATATGCGGTGCACAGGTTTATATGGTCATATGGCTATATATGAACTTTCAACAAAATTGAAGCAAAACTGTAGAACAAGAAGGCCGGACAAAATTGTGTCCACGGACGGACAGACGGACGGACGGACAGACGGACGGACAGACGGACAGACGGACAACCTGATTCCAGTATAACCCCCCCCAAACTTCGTTGTGGGGGGTATAATGAATTTGACTGTGGTAAAGACACACTTAGGTAAAAACAAAGAATAATATGTATGATCTTTGGTTTAAAATTTCTAAACCAAATGTCTTTCACCAATGGGGAAGTTTATTGTTTAAGGTGCCCTGAGATAGTTTATATTCAAATTTATATTGAGCTTTCTTTGCATCTGAAAACGGCATAATATTTGGCATTGGTGTTATTTCACAAATCATTGGTTTTATTTTATTTCAGGATGGTCAAATTTGGCAGATTATATGCTCAAGTAAACGTCACAGGACCGGGGCTTCCTCAATTATGACAAAATCAGTGCTTCAGTCCATGGAACAGGGGATAGTCCGGGTGCTCATGACAGCTATTCAGATTCACTTAAGGATTTGTGACAAGAAAATAACATCGAACTGTTTTCTATTGTGATAGATATGTATAACTGTTTGACGGAAATGAGAATATCTACAGCAACTCTGAAGAAGAAAGTCTTTATTTTGTTTCCGTTATAATGCTGTTGAGGAATTTAGAAACTGTTTATTGTGCAGCTGTGGATAACCTCATACATATGAACACAATTTGAGAAAATTGACAAAGGTGCATACAGTGTAGATACAAACCAGTCACATGAAAACGTGTCTAATTAAGTCCTACACAATTTTAAACCAATAAATGCATTAAGCATTCTGATATCGGATCCCGATGCAAAGTTTTCAAGCCCTGACCAGAAGTATCCTCAGAGATGATGTGACTGTTCTGGATCTATATTGCTTTCATAGTCATTAGAATAATGTTCTCATTAACCCATTTCCTCATATTGATGCCTTTTTGCGCTTCTATAAAAGTCATGTATTGAACCCATTGTGATAAAGGAGTATACTTCATAAGAGCAAATACTTTTTATCACTGTGGCAATGATTTCAAACCTACACAATACTAAATCAAATTATTTCCTTTTTCAATAAATGCTCCTTTAGTTAGATTTTTAAATAAGTTGGGTCAAAATATTCTATGGGACAATTGTTTAACACAGTTTATAAGTTTAGGTTACACATCATTCAGTTACTGTAATGTTTATCCCAAACAAAATTCATATACGTCACGGTCGATAGAACTGTTTGAAACATTGATCCAGGACAGAAGGAACTGTATAATTAAGCCCTTCTCTGTTGAATATTCATGTAAGAAATAATTACACCATGAAATAGCTTCATTTTGATAGCGGGTTATGAACGCAGGATTCTTTTGGCACTGGTACAAAACATATGTACATAACAAGAGAATGATTACATGCTTTTAACATATGTGATTAATTTGCATTTTATAAGTAAACATGCATATGTTTTACTATTAATCTTGATAAACTCTGTTAAATAAAAGCTCACATGGAACGAAGTACCAAGGTCAGCTTTTGTGATCATCATAATTATGTCCGTCAGAAATAGGTTAGCTTCAGATCAGAGTGATCAGAAGTCTAGAGATCCTCGTCAAAATGGCGGCGCATGGTAAGTAGAGTATGTGCACAATTATGCCTACAAACCTGGCCTGAAATGTTCACTATGTATGAACCGTCATGAATATTACATACAGTATACTTAGTTCCACCTTCCTCCTGTTGTATGTTTGTTTTGTCTTTGTGTGTCTCTTGTTGTTTTTTCTACTTATGTACATTTGCTGTTTCCTTGTGTTGCTGTTCGGGCTAGTGTTTGTTCTGTATGTGGTGTCTCCTGCATGACTCATTTTTGTACTTTTAGTATTATCTTTTCAAATGAACCCCCACCCCCTCCACACACAACAACAACAACATCCCCCCCCTACAACAACCTGTTTTTCTCGAATTTAACAAAGCTGTTAAATAGAGAGATAACTTTATAGCCGTGTCACGGCGAAAACAAGGCACTACTCGAAGAAATTGAGTGAGTGACAGTCAGCAAACAAAGCCAATCTCAAAATGACGACACCGAAAGACGGATACTTTATCAAATTGTTATGCCAACATCTAACTGTATGCTCCAATTTATTGTCTGTCGTCAGTGACTTAAACAATGTCACATGATTGGCACGTATTTGGTTAGTGTAGTGTTGTATGGTGTGATGAAGATTTGTTTTTTTACCGGATTAAGATCAAATTTAAACCACCTGTGTCATAGATTTTCACGAATGCTGAGTCCGAGTTTCCCCTGAATCCATCTGTTTTTAAAGATTTTAGGCCTAAAAACAATGCTTTCCTGTTTTAAACATGTTCATTTCAATATGCAAATGGCGGATCATTGACTTCGAGTTGAACGTTGAAGGGTATTTGATAGCTCTTAAAATGTGACGTCAGACTCGAAATTACGTCATTAAGTATGCAGTCCATTACTGTTGAAAAATGATACTCTCTACTATCCAGCATGATGTGACCATTTGCAAAGAAACAGCTGATCGAATTAGTATGTAGAAAGTGCAGTTTCGGCATTTTCTCCCTTGTCACTGCATGGCATTGAGGGATAATTAGCATGGGAGTTCGTGAAAAACGATAAGGTCAAGTGAAGAAGAGTAAAATTCAGTCTGACTCGAAATAAACAAAATCTCGATTCAAATTCAGTGACAAAGTTAATTGAAATGGACAGTAGTGTGTATTATGTGTGTTGCGTGTGCTTTGTCGTCTGTAGTGTGAAGTGGTGTTGTGTTGTGTGACGAGGAGCGGCGTGATGGTGGCGGTGGTGTGATATGGAGTATGTGTGTATATACATGCGTGGTTAATGTGTGGTGTGTGTATGTACATGCGTCTGTTCACGGCATGCCATGGGTATACACAATAAATGGACACAGTACCGATCAGTTACCATATTATTAAGACTGATAAGTTGGAACTAGAACTGAGCTAAACTTATAAGGTATAGTATGTATCAAAGGCATTCCTACACATTACCGATCGATCAGTCATTGCAGCAGTTACTTTATTATTACGACCATTAGGTTCGAACTAGAACTGAACTAAACTTATAAAGTTATAGTATAGTATTAAACTAGTGAACATTTCAGGCCAGGTTTGTAGGCATAATTGTGCACATACTCTACTTACCATGCGCCGCCATTTTGACGAGGATCTAAAACTATAAAACCAATTTATTGGTTTTTGCACATTGGTTTCTGTAGATTTCATGGTGAACTGTTAATTTGGTTTTACGCCATTGTCGTTCAAGTTTACGTTTCAAATGTTTAGCAGCGTGTAGATCCTCGTGAAACCACTGACAAGATGGTCTTAGTATAATAGTTTTTGTACGGAGTGGAGCATGCTTGTTGATAAGTGCTGACATCTCCTCTGTGTACAAGTTAACCAGGTCGTCAAGGTCTGTACATTCTAAAGACTGGTTGAGAATTTTTGATGTCTGGATATCGTTTTTAAAGACATCAACATTTATAGAGCGTAATCTACAAAAAGCTACAGTCTTGCTAATGGGAGCAGGTTTTGCCGCTTTGACACTGAAAGTCACTGCAAAATGATCACGTGTCAATTTTCCAGAATTATCAGAGAACCCGGGATCGCTTACTTCTATGTTAGAGACTATGTTGTCGGTATCTCTAGTGATCACGACATATAGCATATGTCCGCCAACATGTGTGGGTTCATTGACATGTTGCCTCATACCACATGAGTCAAGACAGCTAATAAATCGGGCAGTATCTCTATCTGTGGGAGTATCTAAATGGAAATTTAGATCACCAACAATTATGATGTTTTTGTCTGTAATGGCATATCTTGAAAGAAATACAGGCCATTCTTTTTCAAGAAAGTCAGTAGTTTTGAAGCCATTCTCTCGTGTTGGTGATGGTCTATATATCACTGCTAGACGTAATGAGTAGCCATTTATAGTTATGTTACAGTCTATGAACTCAAAGTTGGAAAAATTATTATTCGTACCTGATTCTACTATATCGATATCTATAGAGGATTTGTATATAAGTGCTACACCACGACCGCGTTTACCACAGCGAGGGACATGTTGAATCCGGTAGCCAGAGGGGACGAGTTCACTAATACATGTTTTGTCAATGGATGTTCCAAGCCACGTTTCCGTCACGGCAAGAATATCAAGATGGTTTGAAATGATATAGTCATATATAGCTAGAGTTTTGTTCTTTACAGATCTTGGGTTTAAGCAACAAACTTTTACATTAGTTTGGCCTTTCACAACATTGAAACTTGAGCGCTTAATCTTCACCAGGTTCAGATTGACAGATCTGCATTTGGATGGATGTGAAGTGTTTGAGCCATGTACATTTATAATGGTGGGGTTCACTTCAGGCAAAGTTTGTAGGTTATTGATATTAATCCCTTGATTTGTATTCCAAATACGTCTTACTGAACCGTTTCCCCCTTTGGTACCCCGTATACCTTAAAATACCTAACTGTTTCAGTCTTGCCATAACAGTTTGGTTAGGTGTTATTGTGTCTGATTGTCCGATACTGATAGTGCATACCTATTGTATTGTACAGTCCTTGATATACGCTCACTCATCATTCCTGAGGCAAAATACACTCTGATTTAAACAATTGAATATTTAGCAATATCTTTTAGGTTAAAATCAACAAAATTCAGCATAAAATTCCAGCATAAAATCAACATATATACACCTCTTGTCACATTCATACAACTTCATGACAATTTATAGATCTGTACCAGCAGTAGATTTGCTGATAAAGTTCAAACAATGAGAGCAAAGAAAGTGCGGCCTACACCTGCGCAATTCTACACCGACAGGCTAGAGTCAATTATTATTCCTGACAGTCAACTCCTGTGGACACTACCAGAAAAGTCTGTTTAGGTGACTAAACATCTGTTAGGGTTCTTCAAACGATATTGTTTTACCTTTCTTCAAATCGCCCAAGAAACTGGCAGAGGATTTTTCTGACTTTTTCACTAACAAAATAGAGGCCATGCAGGTGTGACATATCTTCAAAAACGCAAACTGAGTGTGACTACCCGAATACTGAATCTGATACGGCTCCATTG
>OY755236.1:112849559-113015573 GCA_963576725.1 Azorinus chamasolen
ATATAGGTATAGATGCGATCTAAAACATTAACTGTCTGAATTGCTATAATGACTATTGTAGTAATACTCAGGGAGCCAGTAGTGCCTACCGTGCACCCCCCCCCCCTAGACTTTTTTTCATGGGTACCAAAATGTTCAGAAAAGTGTCCTGAATCAGAATCGCGAATGTACTCAAACTTAAATTCTTTTAGGCTATGTGTATTTTAACCGTTTCCATGGCAACCCCCCAGTTTTCATAATGATGACCCATACCTATAAATTCGCCCATATCACAGCCAGTTTTTGTCCTAAAACTATAAAATTGGCTGTGATAGAAGATAAGACATTGTGCTTTTATTTCCAACTTGTTTTTTTAAATTACCTTATTTGCATACTCATGAATATTAATGAGAACATTAAAAATAGTAAAAAAAAATATAAATAACGTAAAACTTATATAAATAATTTATATGCTCGGCATACTGCGAAACATGTTATTTTCCATATTGTTTCTCTTTGATTTCTTATCACTAATTAATATTCATGAGGATGCAAATAAGGTAATTTGCATAAAGTGAACCTAACATTAAGATTCATACATCAACTACCAGGTATATAATTATATCATTTATAATTATCGCCCAAGAAGGCAGCAATATCTTTGTATGTTGCAGGTATGTAAACACTCTGTAATATGAACAATGAGGTTAGAATGGTTGCCTAGGAAACAGATCTATCACCATCAGTGCTATATAATGTGTCCCAAACTTATTTATCTAATAATCTTGGTGATATTCAGTGATCATAGTAAACTTTAGCTAACCATTTCCATATTTGTATGCTTTATATGAGAAAGACTGGTGTCTGTCGAAAATTTCGACATCTATTACTGTTCTCATAAATATTCATACATATGCAAATCAGTTTATATTAGAAAAGTAATATTTACTATTAAAGCAATGCCTCATATCTATGTTTATAACAATTGATATCATGATTCATAAAAAATAACCGAGATTTAGCGGAGTATTACAGTTAGATGTCGAATTTCCAAAATTTGTGTAAGGATCGGTTACCATGGAAACCTTTACAATCTTACTTACAGTTCATTTTTTGGGTATCAATTAAGATTATTAGCTTTCTGAGTATTTTGTCATCATTTTAAACTACATTTGAAGTTGTTTTCTGATAATGGTAGGATAAAAATTGAGAGGTTTATGGTATTTCTGTATTTTTTTGCTATTTTTTAATTATTCTCATTAATATTCATGTGTATGCAAATAAGGTAATTCCTAATTATAGCTTTTTAACCAAAGCACACTATCTTAGCTTTAATTCAGTACCAGTTTTATACAGTTAGCACAAATACTTCCTGTGATATGGAAGATTTTTGCAGGCAGGTGTCGACTAACAAAACTGTGAACAGAGTGAAATGAATGGTTACTATGGAAACAGTTAAAAAGTTACTTAGAGTTAAATTTTTGGTCCTCAAATTTGATATTTTGTTTTCTGAGGATTTTGTCATCAGGTTAAACTGCATTTGAAATTGTTTTCTGATATTTCTAGGATAAAAAGTGAATAGTTTACATTATTTACGTTAATTCTATATTGTTTTTACTATTTTTAATGTTCTCATTAATATTCATGAGTATGCAAATAAGGCAATTTAAAAATACAAACTGGAAATATAAGCACAATGTCCTACCTCCAGTTTGGTACCAGTTTTATAAGTTTTGGACAAAAACTGGTTGTGATATGGACAATTTTGCATGTACGGACCATCATTACGAAAACTAGGGTGTTGCCATGGAAACGGTGAAAATCGTGCTTAAAATCAAGGCTATGGTCCTCAAATTGGATATTTTGTTTTCTGGGGGGTTTGTCATCATGTTAAACTGCATTTGAAGTTATTTTCTGATATTTGTAGGATAAAAAAATTAAAGTTTTACGTTATTTATATATTTTTTTTACTATTTTTAATGTTCTCATTAATATTCATGAGTATGCAAATAAGGTAATTTAAAAAACCAAGTTGGAAATAAAAGCACAATGTCTAATCTTCCATTTGGCACCAATTTTATAGTTTTAGGACAAAAATTGGCTGTGATATGGGCAAATTTGTAGGTATGGGTCATCATTACGAAAACTGGGGGGTTGTCATGGAAACGGTTAAAATACACATAGCCTAAAAGAATTTAAGTTTGAGTACATTCACGATTCTGATTCAGGACACTTTTCTGAACATTTTGGTACCCATGAAAAAAAGTCTAGGGGGGGGGGGGGGTGCACGGTAGGCACTACTGGCTCCCTGAGTATAAGAAAAGGATGGCATGATCAAGTTGATAAGTAAATTGGTCAAACCTTGTTACGTTTTATTTTTCTGTAGTTAAGGTTAACGGGAAGTGGTCAGTTTTTGTTAAATCTGTGCAACATTTAGATTGCCTCTATAAATGTTGGACAATATACTTATTTTAATTGACCCCGATTGATACCAGTGATGGGATCTTTGATTGACTTTGCCAACAGTTTGGATCCAAATGAGACGCCGAGTTACTCAGCGTTTCACCAGGATCCATGCTCACTGATGTTGTAGTTATGTTTCTTGAAGGAAAATAAAAGAAATATTTAAAAATGAAACTTTTAACAGACGACAAATTTTGCAGACAAAAGGTAGTGGAAGAGAAAGGGTTAATGCATTTTATGTAATATACTCATAGATGATCTGTTTCGTTTATTTCATGTTCTGATTACAGTCGGTGGAGATGGGTCTAATCAGTTTGAGATAGATCTTCATAACGGCGGTATCTTTACAAAACAGTCATTTGACCGGGAAGAGACGGACCATATTCATTTTAACGTCAGTGTTAAGGACTGTTCCATCACAAACGATACGTGTGCCAACGATACAAAGACAAACACAAATGTCATTGACAATATACGAGTGAATGTTACAGTACTTGATGTAGACGACAACCCTCCAAAGTTCATTAATGCTCAAATTGTTACTGGCATGAGAAGAACTACGGACGTTGGTTCGGTAATTGAACTGAATTTGAAAGTAAGTAAAACAGCATTACCATACCTTAATTCATGAATGTTTTAATCTTTGGTTGAATCGCACAAATAAAATATGTCTTCTTGGTGAATCTATAAGCATTTTGAAATAATTGGTTTGGGTAAACCCTAGAAAACCAATAAGTGAACCAGACAGCACAGAATACTGTAATACGTAATATGGATCTGTAATATGTGCCAAAATTGAATATGTAGTGTTGGCCTACTTTTGATCTGCAGTGTAGCCTACATTAGATCTGCACTGTTTGTCTAAACCGGATATGCGTTGATAGCCTACAACAGATCTGCACTGTTAGCTTTCAATAGGTCTGCACATTTAGCATACATAGGATACGCACTTTTAGCTTACATTAGAATTATACTGTGTAAACCAGATATGCATTGTTAACCTAAACTATTCTGCATAGTTAGGCTACATTTGGGTATGTAAAACCTACGGTGGATCTGCACTGATAACCTGCACTGATATATGCACTGTATACATACATTGCAGCTTAAATTCGACCTGCACTGTTTGTCTCATTTGGAAGTGCACTGATTTCTTATATCAGATCTGCTGTTGTTTAAACTAGATTCGCACTGTTTACCTACACTAGATCTGCACGTTTTGCCTAAACCATATCTGCACTGTTTGTCTACACTGGTTCTGCATTGTTTGCCTACACTGGTTCTGCATTGTTTGCCTACACTGGTTCTGTACTGTTAGTCTACACTTGTTCTGTACTGTTAATATACACTGGTTCTGTACTGTTTGTCTACACTGGTTCTGTACTGTTTGTCTACACTGGTTCTGTACTGTTAATATACACTGGTTCTGTACTGTTAATATACACTTGTTCTGTACTTTTAATATGCACTGGTTCTGTACTGTTGGTCTACACTTGTTCTGTACTGTTTGTCTTCACTTGTTCTTTACTGTTTGTCTACACTGAGTCTCTAGTCTCTACTATTTGTCCACACTGGTTCTTTACTCCTACACTGGGTCTGTACTGTTTGCCTACACTAGTTCTGTACCGTTTGCCTACACTTGTTCTGTACTGTTTGCCTACACTGGTTATGTACTGTTTGCCTACACTAATTCTGTACTGTTTGCCTACACTGGTTATGTACTGTTTGCCTACACTAGTTCTGTACTGTTTGCCTACACTGGTTCTGTACTGTTTATGTAAACTAGATATATCTGTATGCATACACCGAAACAGTATTGTTTGTCTAAACTGGTTTTGCATTGTTTGCCTACTTGTTCTTTACTCCTACACTGGGTCTGTACTGTTTGCCTACACTAGTTCTGTACCGTTTGCCTACACTGGTTATGTACTGTTTGCCTACACTAGTTCTGTATTGTTTGCCTACACTGGTTCTGTACTGTTTGCCTACACTAGTTCTGTACCATTTGCCTACACTGGTTCTGTACTGTTTATGTAAACTAGATATATCTGTATGCATACACCGAAACAGTATTGTTTGTCTAAACTGGTTTTGCATTGTTTGCCTACACTGAATCTACATTATTTGTCTAAACTACACTGATTCTGTACTCTTTGCCTACACTAGATATTTTGTCTTCACGGTTTACCTATATGTGTTCTGCACTATTCAATTATACTGCTTCTGTGCTGCTTACCTACACTAGTGCTGGACTGTTCACCTACTATGGTTCTGTACTGTTTGTCTGTACTAGTTCTGCACTGTTTGTTTACTGGGTATACACTGTTTGTCTACAGTGAGTCTGTACCTTTTGTTTACACACTGGGTGAGCACGTGTTTAACACTGGTTCTGCACTATTTGTTCACTGGGTCTGCACTGTTTGTTTACAGTGTCTGCACTGTTTGTTTACTGGGTGAGCACTTGTTTAACACTGGGTCTGCACTGTTTGTTTATACTGGTTCTGCACTATTTTTTCACTGGGTATGCACTGTTTGTTAACTACACTAGTTCTGTACTGTTTGTTTACTGGGTCTGCACTTTTTGTTTATACTGGTTCTGCACTATTTTTTCACTGGGTATGCACTGCTTACATGTAACTACACTAGTTCTGTACTGTTTGTTTACTGGGTCTGCACTTTTTGTTTATACTAGTTCTTCACTATTTTTTCACTGGGTATGCACTGCTTAACTACACTAGTTCTGTACTGTTTGTTTACTGGGTCTGCACTGTTTGTTTATAAAAAAGTAAAGTACCTAGTTATAGTCTACTTTCAGTCCGAATAACAGCACAGCCGACTGTACATTTACTCCCCTGGTCATTGAGTCATTGGCCTACAATATTAAGCACTGCTAACATATGGCGCAATCATGCAGCCGCAGTACCGGCGAGCGACCCTCACAGGTACCCATTTTAACCCCTGGGTCGAGAGTATGTGCGGGTGGGAGACACGGAAAAGCGTCTCTGAAATTTCCGGGTGGGACCGGGTTTTGAACCCCGGACCTCCGGACTCATATTCAAGCGCGTTACCACTAGACCCCCGCCATACTGGTTCTGCACTATTTGTTCACTGGGTATGCACTGGTTAACTACACTGGTTCTGTACGGTTTAACCACACTGGTTGTGAACTGTTTATCTAAACCAGATCTTAACTGCGTGTCTACTGGGTCCACATTGTTTGTTTACATAGGATCTACACTGTATGTCTAAACTGGTTCTACACTGTTTGTCTACATCGGGTATGCACTATTTAGCTACACTGATTATCTACTATTTACCTACGCTCGTTATGCATTATTTTACTACACTGGTTCTGGATATGCACTGTTTGCATACAATGGATATGCATTGTTTGCATACAGTGGATATGCATTGTTTGCATACAGTGGATATGCATTGTTTGCCTACAGTGGATATGCATTGTTTGCATACAGTGGATATGCACTGTTTGCCCTACATCGGATTTTCACTGTTTGCTTACAGCGTGTATACACTGTTTGCCTACAGCGGATATGCACTGTTTGCTTACAGCGTGTATGCACTGTTTGCCTACAGCGGATATGCACTGTTTGCCTACAGCGGGTATGCACTGTTTGCCTGCAGTGGATATGCACTGTTTGCATACAACTGGTTATATACATTAGCCTACACGTCATATTCAATGTTTGTGATGTTATAGTTTCTACTATTGCCAGGTATTATGAAAATCAATCTAATTATTATTCATTGTGCCATTACTTCTTGCATAAATATCCATGGAGTTAAGGGTTACTATGATTTAATGCATATACATGACCTAGTCAGAAACAGGTTGTTTATGCAGCCATGATTACATTATTATAGGATGCGCAATACGTGACAGATAACGATACGGATAAATATGGTATACATGAATGGAGGTTTGAGAATAACGGAACTATTCAATCTAGTCCGGGACTAGCGATTGTCCCATTCAGTGGTACAGATCTTTGCCAGGATTCACAAAAGGTAATACTTGTTTATTTCCGTGGGATAAATGAATTACAAAAATATCAGTAGGAAACATATATATATATAGCGTTCTTACCCATTTTGGTTGATCAAGGGGACGCCGTTGTCAGTACAAGTGACGGTCCCATCGATAGGCGACAGCCGGTCCGGTACAGAGGAGTTTATTGTTTATAGATTAATTAAAACTTTTGGATGCTGAAAGTGACAATATTCATTATTTTTAATGATAGAGTCCATTCAGTGCGGTGAAACTAAACCACCTGCTGGATACTTTCAAAGGCAAGTGCAGAGTCTGGTCAGGTGGCTCCTTAAGTGATTCATCTGATCTGAGTCTGTATTGCTCGCAAATAACAGTGCATCCATTTCCTGCACTGAAGGGGTCAAAGTTCATTTTGTTACTTAAGAAATGAATGATGTGCTTCCGGTGTTCATGAGGTTATGCAACGCAAAGCTTTACGAGCAAAGTTAGTGAAGCCCGAAGGGCTTCACGTGAATCTTTGCTCGTAAAGCTATGCGTTGCATAACATCACGAACACCGGGAGCACGTCATTTATTTCTTATATTTATATTCTATTGTATTTCTTGTATTTCAACGGATCCGGTATTGAAATGGACGTTCATGGGAAAATGCACCTTTCTTTTTAGTATAAGGTTATATAAGGACGTTGCAGGGCGAATGTAAATATAAATACGTTCAATCCAATATACATGTATTGTCATTACAATATAAGTCTGTGCCTAATATGTGCAATCAAATATACATGTATTGTCATTACAATATAAGTCTGTGCCTAATATGTGCAATCCAATATACACGTATGGTCATTACGATATAATTATTACTCTGTTCGCTTTCTAAAAAGTGTTTTTCACTTGCTATGATGCAGGTTATTTAATGTTTAGCGTGATGTGAACTAAAATTACCGTGGTTCAGAGTGAATATATAAAAGGCTTTTATTTTATAGCACCTATTCTGTATCTCTGGCAATGGGTCCATCACGAGCAACAGGTATTTCAGTGAAGATCTGTCCGGTTATTTCGATGTGCCAGTCAGCGTTTCAGACTCATGTGGCTCTGACAAAGCTAACGTTCGGGTAAGAACAAAAGTCTTGACTTGCATAAACATGAGAACAGAAACAACGTGTTGTAAGCATTCCTCTATCCTTTACTTGTCGAATTTACTAAAGAGATTTTCTATTTATATACGTTTAGCAGTATAAAAGTGTTATCCATTATAAATATACAAAAATCAGACGAAAAGTAAATTAATGCGTCAGAGCTGTAAATAGGAAATATATGTTTGAAAGTAAAATATTTTATACTTTTCCTCCAAACCCTATCTGGCAGTGTTACTCACTTGGTACGATATTAATTTTTGTACGACAGACCCCCAGCAAAGCTATTGAAAAAGTGTCCTGATAACGGTTGTAAGTGGACACTTTTGTACGCACGTGATTCTTGTGGTTAAAACCTATCTACCTAGGATTTGAATTGGGTGAACCAAGGGGAAAACATTTTGTACTCATTTGTGAAATATTCATTTTTATTCATTTTTAATTAAAATTAAAAGTCTACAACGTACTGTCGTACAAGTAAGATACATGTACTCATCTTACTTACAAAGTGTCTTCTTACAACCGTTATCAGGACAAATTGGTTTAGCTGGGAGATGATCAATATGTATCTTATCATATCTGGTAATTAACCTGCCTTTACTGCTTGGTTTGCTTTTGATGCCTTCGTAGGCGTTTTCGGGTAAATAAGAACAGTCGTCAGATCTTGTGATTGCAAAGTGACGATCTTTAACCTATGACAGCACATGATTCCATACATTTTCATGTTGAACTGAATCATCGATGTGCTGGTAGTGTTATTACAAAACCTGCAACACTCAGACAAACATAAAGACTCATCTTCATATTTTGATATTTTGCCATATTGTTTCATATGTCTGTTCTGTAGATCTATCTGATAGGCGATTCCCAGGTTCTAATAATGGTCATCCTTGGTGCGAAGGAAAGCGTCTCCAAGATAAAAGATGAAGTCCTCAGGTTAGATGCATTTATTTTGTCTTAGTTGTCTTTTGAGATCAAAGGAAAAAGGAAAGAAAACGAGAAGATATGCATTCACATATGATTGCGCATGCACTAGTCGCATACTTATGCATTATATGTGTATCCTTGCTTACGCTGAAACTTAACATAATCGGGAATTATAAATAGCGTAGTTTTATATTAAGAGAAAGAGAAAACGAGCGGGAAAGAGAGGGGTTGGCGAAAGAGTGGGGATATTTAAGAGAGATAATGAGACGGAGAGGGAGACAGATAGGCAGAGAGAGAGACATAGGGAAACATGCACAGAGACAGAGACGGGAAGAGACAGCGAGAGACAAAAACGGGCAGACAGATATCAAGGAAATGACCTTTTGACTTTTGTATATTTTCACCCATGGACAGTATTTTTAGTACGCATCTTGCAACAGAGTAGTACCTGATCCTGTAGTAGTTGTCTGATCTGGATCTGCTATGTTTGATTTCAAAATGTTATATATCAGATTCTAAAGTTACTGTCATGGCCAAAGTTTGTTGTATCCATATGTAATATAAAACTTGATGTGATTGATATGTATGGCGTCCTTATTTCTGACATGAATAATCATAGAACAAAAGATTTAGGAGTGCATTGTTATTCTGTTTACCTGTATGTAGAGATAAGTGCTAAATGTAGCTACGTGAAAGTATGTTCTCAAATATTGATATACAGTAAAACCTCTCTATAACGGCCTATAAATTGTGTTAAATAGCTGTTTTAGGGCAGGTGGCTGCTTAAAGCAAGGTGAAAGTAAAACAGAACGCTCTTATAGGAGCGTTCTGTATTACTTTCACCTTGCTTTTAGCAGTCGCCTGCCTCAAACACAAAATAATTGATGTAATTTAGTGGCCGTTATAGAGAGGTTTCACTGTACTACGTTTTAATGATTTGGCAAACATGCCGTTTTATTTTCCGTAGATGCTCCCTAGGTCGTTACAATTCATTGGAGCTTATTTAATTCTATACACAAGTGGCTGCTTAATGCACAATGGAAGCTATGCAAATAACTCTTAGGGACAATTTCTGCATTGAATTTAGTATGCATTAAGTTAGCGACTGCTTTTACGGTAATTGCACAGGATTTGAGGTGTTTTACTGATCACTCCAGTACACACAGAAGTAAGGGGCGTTTATTATAGTGGGGCGTTTATTAGAGTGGGGAGTTTATTAAGAGGTTAAAATATGGCCTAGGTGTGCCTTTTTGTCATAATGGCACACCTGGTGCCATTATAGCCCGAGGGCTATTGTGACACCAGGTGTGCCATTATGACCAGAAGGCACACACATGCCATAATTTGACGGGGCGTTTATTAAGCATTTATTAGAGTGAATGTTTATTAGGCGTTTATTAGAGCGGAGCGTTTTTTAGAGATTGGGGCATTTATCAGAGCGGGCGTTTATTAGAATGGGACGTTTATTTAAGCAAATGCCTAAGTGAAGTAAGCTTACCTTGTGCGCGATATTGTTTAGCTTATCACACAAAACTTATTACAAACTTGAGATATGTATACTTATTACAGATTATTATGGCAATAGAAAGCCTTTAATATCGAGTAATGTTTGATGCCTTTGTAGCGATTATTATTTGTACCACTTTAGTATGTTACAAATAGTTTTATAACTCAGATGTACAATTGAAATGTATGTTATTGTGTAAATAGATCCTGTAAACTGTAAGTGCCTATGCATATTCGAAGCAATCTGTTTTCTATACTGTTTTCTATACTTTCAGCCGGTATTCCGATATCACTAATCACTGGTTCGTGTATGATGGCATAGCAGACCATAAGACACAAGGGGGACAGATAGACCCGCTAAAGTAAACTTATTTCTTCAACACAGTTAGGGGTTTCCTTAATGCTGTTTTGTTGTTTTATTATCAAAACTGAAACATGTCAATTTGGAATTATATGTAATGAACTCCAAAATGCAGCTAACTCTTTAAACACTATTGTTAATTTAATATAGGCCGCGCCAGAGTGTGGATCCTTGATATAGAATACAAACCGTTTGATAGTGTTATGAAACATTGGTCATATATTGAATAAAGCAGTGTAAACTTTTCCCTATTGAACAATAAGAAGTAATGCCATGAGAAATAGTCATAAGATGAATTTTAATATTGCATATGCACACGGAATTGTTGGGTTTTGGTAGAAACTCAATCTATTCTGTTTGCAAAGGCACAATAAAGCGTTTATATGAAGGGCAATCGCAAAAGAATACATAATCACAGACTAAATACTCTTTTGGGAATATCTCAAGTAGGCTTGAGGATATGTGTTATTGTGGTTCATGGTTACGTAAATAAAGTCACATGTTATCTACAGTCAACTCTTCAAAATTAATTTTTTAAACCCTCCATTTGTCTTACTGAGGGGCATCTCAAACTAAGGATATACTGGCGTAATCCATTTACATCCATGGGTCTGCAAACAGTCTTCACCCTGATCAGAAGACTCCTCCAGGATTCCCAGAGTTAATTGGACAAATTAAAGATAAATTACGCCTTCAAGATTGGTGCACTTGAAAGACGGAAATTGACGCCAAGTAACCAGGAGTCCCGTTTATGAGACGCCAAGTAACTCTGCGTCAAGTTTGGATCCAAGCTGTTTGTACACACGAGTCTGGTCGCGCTAAGCATGAGCGATAGCGAACATGAGTTTGGTTTTGTTTCAGGACTGATCTGTATTTCCATGTGGTAGAGCCAGGTACTCAGCGTATCCTTTCTGCTGCTGAAGCAATCAGGTACACATAATATTTCTATAGCGAACACTGTATGAAAATCAGGGCTAGCTGGTTTGTCTGTTTAGCTCCTACTTTAACGTTGGCGATCATTATGTCGCCATTGCACATACATGTACATACTTCAAACTTGGCATGTATGTGTAAGTTATGGAGGCGATGACTTTTGAATATAATTTGAGAAAACCCGCTCATATCTGACTTCAGAATCCATCCATTTTTCATATTGAGAGGGGCGCAGTAAACAAACAATTTGCTGTAATCATCTGTGTACATTGATGAGTTCGGCAAACAGTGCACATCCTTATCAGATTGGTCCTTCAAGAGCCGTCTGATCTGGGTCTAAACTGTTTGTAGTGTCCGTTTTAAGGGACAATTGCACTAACGGGTTAAAGAAGGCGGTTGCTTGATGTAGAATGAAGTAATGATGAAAGCTGTTCATCCTGCACTCCCCGTATCAGACGGATCATGCAAGAGCTCTGTGTACTTATGTTATCTTACAGTTTGTTTTGTTTTACTTATGAAAGTATATGGATCTAATTTTACAGTTTGTTTTATTTCGCCAACATTCCATTTTCGTTTTTGACTTAAAAACATTATGTTTATGCATATTCATGAAGTGGTCAATTCATGCATCATCGTTCATCATCTAAAGTGTTAAATCGCTGTTTTATAAACTCATTAATGTTGTTGTGTCGTAGTCGTTAATACTTTGTGTCGTCGTCATTAATTATGTTGTATTTTCGTCGTTTGAAATAATGTGTTATCTTTATAAAGAAAGTTGTGTTGTCATAAAGAATGTTATGTCGTCATCATTAAGATTGTTGGGTTTCCGTTATTCCGAATGTTGTGGTGTTGTCATAAAAAAGAGTTTTGTCGTTAATCAGAAGATTGTAATGCGCTGTAGTCATTACGAATGTGTGCTGTCATTTTAGAAAACGTCTAAATTGGCTAGCATTCACTGAATAAAATACTTTATCAGTTTCCTGTCAAAATATTTCATTTGTTGAAAAAAGGCGAAACAGTTATAAAACATTTCCCTACCTCTTTTACCAAAATGAATGCTTCAGTTACTGTTGAATCTGTTCAAACCCAGAGGTATATGTTAACCGCTTACTTGAATTATTCACAGGCTGATAGATCAGTACAGTCTGGAGCTTCAATCAGCGATGAGAGAGTTTAGCGTCATAGAGGTCATGGTAAGAATTAATGAATGATAAACTGTCATGAAAACTAATGCAAACCAATAAACACACGTATACTAACTAAATCTTGTTTTGATTATTCAATGATTTTATGTCTAGATGTATCATGTTATAATTTACCTTGGAGCTTTTCTCTGACTTTATCAGTCAGTCATTTACAAGGGGGGTGCTTATCGGGGACACCTAAGGGAAGGGTTTGATAAGTAGGAAACGCGCATAATAAAACACATGCCTAGTTAAGCTTTTAGTTGAGTGATTAGATAAGCTTTCTATTGAGTGATAAACGGGAAACTGGAAATATCATCAGCTTTTTAATCGATCTGGCGGAAGAAAATGGATGGAGCGTAATGGAAAATGTGATTCATATTATTGATTATAAATGTGATAGAAAGCTATAGATAATTTATTAACTATCGCGCGACACAATGGGACTTTGTCTTTTGTTTTTATATGTTTTTGACTGATGCACATTTGAAGGAGTTGGATTTTTTTCAAACAAACCGGCTTTCGGCATATTAAAAACGAATTCACTCAGTGAGGGATCTGTGTCACAGTTTTTCGATATATTGCTTTATAAGAAACGTAGCGGGAGGCAGAATTTTAGGGGTCTTAATACTAAAATATTGCATAACTAGACCATTTGTGAATAAAGGTGACTCTGTAATCGCTGTTAGATTATCGCTGTTGCAATCGCTGTTAAATATTCAAATTGACACATTTAAATGGGTTTTAACCCTTTCGCTGCCAATGCCGGATCTGTGATTACCTATGCAAACAGTTTGGATCCAGATGACACGCCGAGTAACTCGGCGTCTCATCAGGATCCAAACTGTCTGTTACTGTTACTATGTTTTTGAAATAAAAATAAAGAAAATCAAAAAAATAAAAATTTGTAGCAGACGACTAAGTTAGCAGACGACAGAGTTTGGCAGCGAAAGGGTTAAATGTCGACTTCGATAGGATTGTCTATGTTTTTGATAATATGCAAATAAAGTAACATAACTTATCAACTATGTTCAGGAACACATGAGTTTTGATATTACTTCCTCATAGCTAGTACTAATCATATTTAGCTACCTTAACGTAGTAACTGGAAACCATGTAGTTACGAAGACGGGATAGTGGGTGACAGGAAGGTGAGGTGAGGGCGATATTCCGTTCTTCCACTGTGCGATTTGATACTAATATCGAACGAACTGTTTAGCACTGTGACACTTACATCGACCTGTTTAGCTCTTTTTTGAACTGTTTAGAGATGGGATACTTGTCTCCAACGTTTTGGTGATTAGTAATAGGACACTTATATCGAACTGTTTTAGGGAAGTGGCACTTACTTCGAACCATTTAGCGATGATGTGACATTTATATCGAACTGTTTATCGATTTAAAACGCATATCAAACTGTTTATCGATTTAAAACGCATATCAAACTGTTTAGCGAGGTGGTACTAATATCGAACTGTTTAGCGAGGTGGCACTAATATCGAACTGTTTAGCGAGGTGACACTAATATCGAACTGTTTAGCGAGGTGGCACTAATATCGAACTGTTTAGCGAGGTGGCACTAATATCGAACTGTTTAGCGATACGACACTCATATGGACCTTTATAGCGATGTGACTTTTTCGATCTGTTAAGTGATATGACTCTTATATAGAAATGTTATGCGATGTGTCACTCATTTGTGTTTATCAATGCAACACTTATATCGAACTGTTTAGCAACACGACACTTATATGGAACTGTTTAGCGATGTGACTCTTATATGGAACTGTTTCAGTCGAGTGTGCTCGAACGACAGGATGATGACAACAAGGCGAGGACTATATACATCTTAGCAGCAGTGGTGGCAGCCCTTGCGGTCACTATGATTATCATTATATACGTAGCTATCACCACCAAAACAAAGTAAGTATTTCACCTATTGCAGATTGGATATTACATAATATTATTAATGTATATGTACAAACTAGCCTTGACCCATCGCCCCACTTATTATGTGACTGGTGCGACTTAATTAATTGTGTCAGTATATGCAGAGTATTAACGCCTTGGACATTATGTCAGATGTGGTGCTCATGACCATGTTGTGATGATGTGATTCACGCATGCCTTTTATTTCAAATCATGACTGACTACAGATTATTTGCAGACAGTATGGATTAAGATCTGAAGGTTGTTATAGGAAGTAATAATGGATCATTTAAAAATAATTTAATAAAAAGCAAGCATTCAACGAAACCATTCCTTATTCATTCTCTTTCATTTGCAGATACCAAAAGAAACTGAAGGCAGCATTGATTCCTTCAGCAGGTCTGTAAAACAGACGTTTATATCGACATATATTTTCTTTTCTGTGAAATACTGGAATAAAAGGGCTGAGATAACAGAGTGCAGATAATATGGACTGAGATATTATGGGCTTAGATAGCATGTACTTCGATAACATAGACTGACATAACATGGTCTTAGATTACATGCTGAGATAACAGAGTGCAGATCATATGGACTGTGATATTATGGGCTTAGATAGCATGTACTTCGATAACATAGACTGACATAACATGGTCTTAGATTACATGATTGATCTTAGATAACATGGACTTCGATAATATGGACTTCGATAACATGGTCTTAGATTACATGGGATGAGATTAAATAGGTTGAGATAACATGGAATAACATAAAATAGACTCCAATGACATTGGCTGATATGGCATGGGCTTAGACAACATGGGCTTCGATAACATAGACATCGATAACATAGATATCGAAAACATGAACTGAGATGAAATGGGCTGATATAATAAAGCTGAGACAATATGGACTGATATAATATTGGTTTAGATAATATGGGCTGAGATAAAAGGGGCTGATATAATAAAGCTGAGACAATATGGACTGATATAATATTGGTTTAGATAATATGGGCTGAGATGAAATGGGCTGATATAATAAAGCTGAGACAATATGGACCGATATAATATTGGTTTAGATAATATGGGCTGAGATAAAATGGGCTGATAAAATAAATCTGAGACAATATGGACTGATATAATACTGGTTTAGATAATATGGGCTTAGATAATACGGAATGAGTTAACATAGGCTTAGACAACACGTGCTGAGATAACAAAGCTGATATAATATAACAGTTATGGTTCTCACTGCTGAGTGAACAATTCAACTTTAACATTACCCTTTACTTGATATAAACGCCTTTCAACGCCTTGGTAAACAGAGTAGACCAAGAGCAGATGGCTCCTGTACGAAATGCTGGATCAGGAGCTGCTCTCTTCATATTGGCGAAATGATTAGAATCGACACACAAAGGGTAAAACCAGCAACATGGATATAATCATGAAAGTTTTATACCAGGCCCTAATACAAAGTGCCGATTCTATATTTTGGTCAGCGCTTTGCGAATTGGTTTATAATGTCTGGAATGTGCGATGTTCGGTTTTACGCTTCCTATGCTGAATATTCATGTCAGAATTAATAATATCATAAATATTTATTAGGTGATTGACGTGCTCAGATCGGTATTGGTAGAAACTATGGAGTGGGGTGTAATATAATTTCATAATCAGAATAGACTTTGATTGAACGACTCCTACATGAGCTGTCTGATCTGGGTCTACTCTGTTAGAAAATGCGTGAAGGGCGTTTACATGAGAGAAGAGTTAACATGGTTCGATTTATTCACAAATCATTAAATCAATAAATCATTGATTATATGTTATGCCGCGAAGTTACTTCGGTAATTGTTTCTAAAACGGTCAATGTATCCCTTTCAACATAGGTCCAGATAAGATGCGTTAATAAGTGCATTGTCAAGAAAACCATATGGTGTGTCCACTCTTCAGATTCGTTTCTTCGAGGGTGGTTACAACATAGAAAGGACGAATCTAGATTTTGAATATGCACCTTATCTGTTGCTTTGTTTCAGTGCTGAATAGCTGAAGCGAATACCCCTTCAGTGTTGAGCTATTGCATCGATCACCATTTACAAATGCCAGTATATTCGTTTCGCACTTTGAGAGATTTAAAAAGACGTTAGAGGACAATTTAATAACTTATGTTGTAATTTCTAGTGAAATATTGATATCCTTCTTATAGATTGTTGTTTTATGTTATGACAGATTCTAAGGGCATGTCGCTGGTTGCAGAGAATCCACTGTTTGTCCCAGGAAGCAACCAGTATTCAAAACAGTAAGTGTTCAACCGTTAGTATGCCACGTAAAAATCCATTCAGAGTATGGTCTGCTTCATGTATAATAGCAGTAAGTGTTCAACCGTTAGTATGCCGAGTAAAAATCCGTTCAGAGCATGGCCTGCTTCCTTTAAAATTAATAAGCCGTGATTTTGTCTATAAATATTCTGAAAATGGGTCATCCTTCGAAAGCAAAAGTAGAAATGCAAAAAGAGGAAATTGCAGACTCGGTTTTATTGAGTCTGTTCATGAGTAATAATTAAAAGTGCAACACTACTCACACCCCTAGCATCGGCTTAAGCAGTATTCAATTTTCAAAACTAATAACATCAAAAATAATGATCCCGAATGACTAGAAGACATAACAACACTGAGAATGAAGTTATAAACATACTCTCCGGGTGTCAATCAGCTTGGACCATATTAAGACATAAAGCAGAATGTAAACTTCCATATAGTGACCGCTTAACGAATTCAAGTGAGCTCTTTCTACATTAAAGCTCTCCAATTGAAGTGGACGTTGTAAAGAAAAATATGTTTTTTACTGTAGGTGTGTTAATTGTAAAATATGCACTTGTATCTTGTTCTTTAACAGATCCAACCCACTACTGAACTCTGAGATCCCCCCTGCCGCTGATCCATTGTATGACAACACGAGTATCTCCAGGTAGGTATATCATCACAGCAGCTAATTGACGAGTCCAGCAGTTTACACCAGCGGGCGATGAGCTCGGTGCCAGCTTGTTATTGACAAGTCATTAAAAAGCACAGTGTATTTAAAGCCCAGGTCGATACAGACACAAGTCCAAGAAAGTGTTCATCGTGGGTTTATATCCTAGATCGTTATACACACATGCCATATAACAGCACAGCGCGTTTCTAGTCCTATGATAGCTCCATGGGTGTATTGTCTTATTATAGCACCATGTGTTTGGCCTATGATAGCATCTTGGGTTTCTTGTCCTATATTTGCACCCGGGGTGTCTTGTCTTATGATTGCACCTTGAGTTTGTTTTTCTATGACAGCACGGTGTGTTTCTTGCCCGATGATAGTGTCTTACGTTTCTTATAACAACACATAGGGAGTCTTGTCCTATGGTAGTACTTTACGCGTCTTGTCCTGTGATGATCCCTTATGTTTATTGTCATATGATGACGCAATGGGTGATAACACCTAGTTGTTCATGTCCTATGATACCACCTTCAATCTCGTGTCCTTTCATAGCGAATATGGGGTTCTTGTCCTAAAATAGCACCATGGGTTTCTTATCCTATGATATCACCGAGCGGTTCTTGTCCTATAATAGTACCATGAGTTATTGTCCTATGATATTTAAGTTGGGGCTCGTGTCCTATGATAGCACCTTATATTAGTGCCTTATGATAGCCCACTAGGTTTATTTTCCTATGATAGCACCCAGTGTGTCTTGTCCTCCGATAGCAACTTATGTTTATTGTCCTATGATGATAGTAAATTAGGTTTCTTGTCCTATGACCCTACCATAGGTTTCTTTTTCAATGCTGGCATGAGGGTTTCTTGTGATAGCACATTGGGTTTCTAGAATTTATCTTAGTATAATTAAAGTTAAGACTCGTGCTGGTAAGTTATAAAACGTATTGCTTAAATCTAAGATAATTTCAAGTATGTGGTCAGTTTAAGCGATTTTAAGCCATCATATACTTGAGAATGACCTCAGACTCTGAGTCAGAAGTGTAATAGCTTAATTATCTTAAGTGAAAATACTTTAGGCTTCTTTAATCCCTTACAAGATGACCTGAGGAATATTCACGTAAAAATGATGATTTTACGAATATTGATAATCTGCGTTTTTATACAGGCATTATGAAAATGTGACTTCATCGAAGAAGTTATAGAAGCAGACGTATATTATTTCCTAGGCAAATATAGCAGACCCCGATCAGCCGTCTGATCTTGGCCTACTTTTTGAAATGGCACCTGTATCGAGTAAAGGTTTAAAGACGATGACTTCTGTTTGCTTATGAAACGTTTTACATCCCATCGTACAGTTTATGTCTACGTCAACAATTCTCCCTTTAAACGTTAGCCTTATAAAATAATGAATATTCATGAAGTGATATATGCATATAAATGTATAAATATTCATTCGGGAAAGGGTTATGTCATTAAATGTGTTAAGGAATTTTTTCAAAATCTGCTTTACTAGATATACCGAAACCTGATAGCATGGACATGTTATCTACTCTGCAAACTCACCTCCCCCGGCATTGACTCATTAGCTTCTCTGTAAATTCACCACTCCGCTAGCTTTGGCTTATTAACTAGTCTGTAAACTCACATCTCCGAGGCATTGGCTCATTACCTAGTGTGTAAAATCACCACTCCGCTAGCATTGACTCATTAGTTACTGTGTAAAACTCGTCTATCTTTGCATCCAGCTCCTAGAGGAGCTCCTAGAGAGTCATCTGATCAGACCCTGTATTGTTTGTTATAAAACATCATCTAGCTATTTTAAGCCCTTCATACTGAGTAGTCTTTATAGTTAAATACTGATGGGCTATGTCTCTATTGATTCAGGGCTAAGATGGTTAACTATAGAGTGAAATCAGTATGAAAGAATTTTTAATGAATTTAGTGGATAGTCAGATCAGAGAACTTCAGTTTGATCCGGGTCAACAATGTTTGCGAGTCACAAACTCGTTTCCGCATTCTAGGGGTTAAGAAAAATGTATCATTCCATACTTAACCCTTTAAATGCGTGTCACACATGCGCACAACCATTTGAAAAACGTTTAGACCAGTATCTGAAGGGTTCCTAGAGTAGCATTTCGCGTATTACTTCAAACACATAACGAAACTTATTGACGTCTTATTGTTGTTGTTGCAGTTCCAACTCTCTAGATGAGAATGAGGTAGGGGAGGTCCGTGAACCCCAATCTGACAGCCTGTACGACACCATGGAGGAGCATGAGGTGACCATGGACATGTTCACTGAGGACTCCCAGACTACCGGACCGATAGAGAGTCCTCTAGATACCGCTCTACGCCTTCACTCCATGCAAAGTACCGACAAAGAAGTTCCAGAACACGGAGACAATCAATACAGCGATACTGAGACCGGTCCAGAGTTTGTTACCGTTACAGGGACAGACAATGAAGCCTACATAGGAGATTTGGAGAGTACGGAAATATAGAAACGACATAGGAACAGTAAAACCCCACCAAAAGCGGACTTTCAATTAAGTATAAATGTCGGTCTTAGAGACAGATGGCTGCTTAATGCAGGGGGAAAATCATACAGAAAGCAGTAACCTGTCTAAAAGTACATAAAATCTTCTCTACTAAAAATTTAGTTTAGATGTACAAATATTATGTTACTGGCGCATCTACTAAGTAGTTAAGCTCTCATTGATTTTTGTTTAAATATTACAGTGCAAAGCACGTGTTGACAGATGTCAGAAAACAATGCCATGTTGGTGTCTCAAGTGTGTGTTTTCTATGCTATATTGTAATCTGTTTTGTATTCACTAGGTGTGCTTCTCTGCTATACTGGTATCTATGTTTTTTATTTGAAATGTGTTTTGCTCGAATTTTATTCTGAAAGCATTTGGCCTAGGTGTCATTTAAAAAACTAACTTCGACACATCTCTACCAATCCCTATGTTGTGCCTCTCTTTAGATTCGTTTAGACGAGCGCTTGACGGAGAAAAGACGAGCTCATCTTGAAAATGGTATAATCTAAACACCTTGGCCTCTGTAAAGTGGTACCGAAGGCTGAAATTAGTAAAAGGATCTGTATATTTTTTAAAATTAAGGTACAAATTTAAACCGCAATATTTAAATTCGAAGAAATATTTTTTTATTATCCAGTTGCCCAGAAGCTATACTAAAAAGTAAGTCTCCGGGAGATGTATGTATACAAAACATAGTGATATGGACCACGCAGTTCTTTTATTTTGTTTTAATGTAAGGAAGGATGAGTTCCTGCTACACTTCATAATTAATTATTCTGTTAGTTCTGATGGAAATCGATCTGTGTAGAAGCAGACATAATAGAACGTTTATACTTCTCAATTTCTCACACAAATATAAAGCTAACCTTGGGAGCTTTCATACATGTACTAGGAAATTCATCAGCCAATGGATCTTTTCACTGTGACTGAGGAATATGCTGAACACTCGAGGGCATTAATGATGTTAAAGCTTTGTCCCAGCTGTGTGGTAACTAGAAACGGTCCCCGTCCCTGTTCAGCACTGGTTTTTAAGCCTTCTGATGCATATCGCCTCTTTTCCAAGGTTAGCTTTATATTTGTATGAGAAATTGAAAAACATAAATTTTCTATAATATTTGTTAATAATGCCTGGTCTAGAGAGAGGGGTGTTCCTGTAACAGTAAATACTGGAACCTTTCTTTAGATAGGGTCTTAGTTTAGAGAGAGGGATGCGTTCCTGTCATTCTATTTAGATAAACTATTCTGTTAATAGTGTCATGGTGTAGAGAGAGAGAGAGAGAGAGAGAGAGAGAGAGAGAGAGAGATAGAGAGAGAGAGAGAGAGAGAGAGAGAGAGAGAGGAGAGAGAGAGAGAGAGGGGGCGTTCATGTAACAGTAAATACTGGAATTATTCTTTCAATCAATACAAACCAAATATTCTTTAAATAGAGTCTATAGACCTCGTCGTTCCTATTACAGACGTTGTGCCTATTATAACAGTTAGCCTAGGATACATAACAAGCAGGTGCTAAATGATATACAGAACACTCATTGGGAGTTTTCTGCTTTACTTTCATTACGTCATTGTTTATCTTAAAGTCATACAGTTAAAATTCTAATTAGTTGCCACTTAATCTTCTGAATGTGGAAAACGGGTAGTTGGGCATTTGCAAACACTGTAGACTCAGACCAGAGGGTTCCAATCACGGCCCATGCTTATAAAAACTTTTAGTAGAGTCTGATTGCGTTCTCAAGTTTTTGATTGGTCAGATTTGAGCCAGATCAAATCTTGATAACTCAAATCTGACCAATCAGAAGCTTGAGAACGAACTCAGACTCAACTAAAAAGCTTTATAAGCATGGACCATGATCTGTCTGATCAGGGTGCACATAGTCATTAGTAACCTAAATCCATTCAGACAGTCTTGACTCTTTAAACACTGGTGGAGCATACAGTTTCGATTGGTTGATATTCAAAGAGTTTGTATATTGTTTAACACTTGCTCTGTTAAATATTCTTGAATGAAATAATGACATTATGAATATTTTGTTAGATTATTTTTTTATAATCGCATATGAATAGAGGACAGTGTGACTCATACAGAAACAGTGGGATCAGATATACATGTATATTATAACATGATCAAAAGAGCAGACACCGATCAGACGGCTTCTATAGAAATCATCTGATCTAGGTCTACTCGGTTAAAAGGTGTTTATACTAGAAAAAGGGTTAAATAGGATTACTAAATGTGTAATTTTCTTATTATCGAAGTCATTGTTTCTTCTACTCCATTTCATGAACAAAAGTGCTCATCATTTTAGACCCTGGAGAGAACACGAGTAAAATAGTGACCCTCATTCAGGGCATATGCCTGTGTCATTCTGACGTCTACATATGCAAAAATATATATCTGAAACATCCATACAAACACTTCTGTAGAAGCTTTTTAAACCAGTTTTGTTCTGCGTTAATTACCTTATTGTTTTTATCCTATAAACACTCGTGATATAATACATGTAAAATATGCAAACAATGCAGACTCAGATCAGAGACCTCGTGAAGGAGCCCTCTGATAACAGTAAGTACTTAGTGTTTGTTGTGCTAGCCAAACTTACAGGTCGTCATTAAGACATGTTTCATTTGCATGACCTCCGCCATTAAAATTGATTCGTCTTAAATAGTCCAATATATAGGAGTTTACCTAGTACTAAATGGACGTTAAAATACGCCTATGATAACAATACGCTTGAGCTAAAATACGCATATGATAACACTCAGCTTAAGTTAAAATACGCCTATGATAACACTTAGCTTGAGCTAAAATACGCATATGATAACACTAAGCTTGCTATAAAAAATGGTGTCTGCTGAAAGTACGATCTGTAACAATTATCAAATACTTTCGACTCGTTCAAATGTTTGAGAAAATTCTGACTGTGTTTCAAACAGCTTAGATCCTGATGAGTTACTTGACATCTCATCTGGATCCAAACTGTTTGTAAGTGTCAGCTAGGTTGCGATTATCAGACCAGTAGTTAATAAGGTTGAGTGTAGTTTCAGAGAGGTTCTGATGTACAGTGTAGCAAGGACTACGGGTATAATATTTAGCCTACTCATCACATTTTATACGCCCGTCTTCAGATGGGACGTATTAGGTCGGGGCGCTGTCCGTCCGTCCGCCCGTCCGTCCGTCTGTCCGTCTGTCCGTGAACTTTTGCTTGTCCACTCTCTAACTCAAACAAATGTAATCGAATCTGTTTCAAATTTTGTCAGCATGTATATTACCATGATGTCTCGGTCAAGTTTGATAACCAGCATATATATATACGAGTGCACCTAGAAACTCCAGAATGATCTCCCCTTTCTTAATGAATTTCTGTGCATTTTTGCTTGACCACCTTCTAACTCAAACAAATAAAATTCGTTCGGTTTTTTGAATTTTGTCAGCATGTATATTTATATTAACATAATGTCTCAATCATGTTTGATTACCAGCAAGATTGTCCTATACACTCCAGAATTATCTCCCCTTACTTTATGAAAATCCGTGAATTTTGCTTGCCCTTTCTCTAAGTCAAACAAATGTAATCCGATCCTTTTCAGATTTGGTCAGATTTGAATATTACCAAAATGTCTCAGTCAAGTATGATAGCAGTAAGATTGTCTCCGATACTCAATAATTATCTCCCCTTACTTTATGAATTTCGGTGAACTTTTGCTTGTCCGCTCCAACTCAAACAATTGTAATCCAATCCTTTTCGAATTTGGTCAGCATGTATATTACCATAATCTCTCAGTCAGGTTCGATAAATAGCAAGAATGCCCTTGACACTCCTCAATTATCTCCCCATACTTTATGCCACCTGGTATGGAGTAATAACCTTTCAACCTCCAGACATTTGACGGGCGTATATTTAGCACTCTTGTTAACACAAATTGCCTGTGACTCCATTTCCAATATACACGGTCTATTCATTGAGACCATTTGGGAATCATCATGCCTAGTGACTTGTTGTCTTTTCTGCATCAAAACTGTTAGTTTAAAGTAATTTATTTCCGTTCTATACATACATTGGAAATGGGGTCGGATCACAAGTTCTTGCAACATTACATTCGACCCTCCACCTAGAAAAGGATATACATACAAAAAGACAATGTGAAAGGCAAAGACAGAGAACGACAGACATGAATAAAGAGGAGAAAAGAATAGCGGATGAGAGGGAAATTATATATTTTCCTTCGGATAAAGATCATTTCATGCCATTTGCAAATAGAGTAGACCCAGACCAGACGGCTCCTATAGAAGCCGTCTGATCAGAGTCTTCTCTGTTTGCTTATTGTAAAATATAGATCTGCAGTTTCTGTCGAAACATGAGTTCATATGCAGTTATAGAAATTATAATATATATTTTTATATAAAAAATATTCTTATTGATGATGTTGTAATTTCTTATATGGTTATTCAACAATCAAAAGGAGCCGAAAATTATTGTTCGTCCATAGCAGACTAAAGATTTGTCTTTTTAGCTCACCTGAGCAAAGCTCAGGGTGAGCTTTTGGGAGACTTGAATGTCCGTCGTCCGTCGTCCGTCGTGCGTCGTGCGTCGTGCGGTGTGCGTCGTGTGTCGTCAACAATTTGCTTGTGAACACTCTAGTGGTCACAATTGTAGTCTAATCTTCATGAAACTTGGTCAGAATGAATGTCTTGATAAAATCTCGGACGAGTTCGAAAGTGGGTTAAGTTGGGTTAAAAACTAGGTCACTAGGTCAAATAGTAGGAAAACCTTGTGAACCCTCTACAGGTCACATGTTTAGCCCAATTTTCATGAAACTTGGTCAGAATGATTGTCTTGATAAAATCTCGGAGAAGTTTGAAAAATGGGTTATGTGGGGTAAAAAACTAGGTCACTAGGTCAAACGGTAGAAAAACCTTGTGAACACTCTAGTAGTCACAATTTTAGTCCAATCTTCATGAAACTAGGTCAGAATGAATGTCTTAATAAAATCTCGGACGAGTTCGAAAGTGGGTTAAGTGGAGTTAAAAACTAGGTCACTAGGTCAAACAGTAGAAAAACCTTGTGAACACTCTAGTGGTCACAATTTTAGTCCAATTTTCATGAAACTTGGTCAGAACGAATGTCTTGATAAAATCTCGGACTAGTTCGAAAGAAGGACAAGTGGTGTTAAAAACTAGGTCACTAGGTCAAACAGTAGAAAAACCTTGTGAACACTCTAGTGGTCACAATTTTAGTCCAATCTTTATAAAAACTTAGTCATAATGATTGTCTTGATAAAATCTCAAATGAGTTTGAAAGTGGGTTATGTTGGGTTAAAAACTAGGTCACTAGGTCAAATAGTACGAAAACCTTATGAACACCCTAGATGTCACATTTATTGCCAAATCTTCATGAAAATTGGTCAGAATGATTGTCTTAATAAAATCTTGGACAAGTTTGAAAGTGGGTTATGTGAGGTCAAAAAGTAGGTCACTGGGTCATATCTTAGAGAAATCTAGTTTACACTACAGTGGCCACATTTTTAACCCAGTCTTCCTCAAACTTGCACAGAGTGTTTGTCTTGATGATATCAAGGTTGAGTGTGATCATGGGTTGGGTGGGAATAGAAAGTAGGTCACTAGGTCAAATCTTAGAAAAATACTTTAGAGAGCACATTTTAGCGCAATCTTCATTGGTCAGAATCATTGTCTTGATAAAATCAATATACTAAATCTTTGAAAATCTTGTTATGCAGAACCACTGCTCATGATACACTGCTCATCCACTGCTCATGATCCACTATCAACATTGTTCATATATTGTCCCTAATTTCAATATTGACCCTACCCATGGGCTACCCTGCAAAAATCTTAAATCTATGGTAATCAGGTGAGCGATTAAGGGCCATCTTGGCCCTCTTGTTTTGTATGGCTGTGTGTTTTTTCGTTTTTTTTATACTAAGTTAACCTATGTTAAATTTAGGAGATATTTTTATTGTTAAACATGACATGATTATTTTCTCGGAGATAAGAGTTATAAAATGATTTTGGAAACGTGGCATGTTTGTCATCTTTGTCAAATGCCGATCTCTTGCATATGTATTAGTTTATATTGTTTGTGACAAGCATATTAAATCTACCTTAAAAAAGAAGTAATTTTGTTCAGTTAAAGGGACAATGCTATTTATATTTTAACCACTCATCTGTATGTAACCAGGGTAGATAAAGATAACAAAACCCTAGTGGAGTTCGTTTAGTGTATTCTCCAACAGTAGTTGAAATATATAGATGAATAGGGTTGAATAGGGTCTGCAAAACAGATAAACAGAACATAAGTTCAGAGAAACGACTATTTCTAACAAATTCAGTAAATGCAGCGTTGTCAGATACGCATAAATACAATATTCAAGCGATTCAGTGTAATTAACTAATAAATAAACTAAGTAAACTCACCAGCTGGTCGGCATATGAAGCCTGCTTAGTAATTAAGTAGAGAAGTAAAGATATGATGTCTTCGCTAGAAGAGTTAGAGCCAGAATGAGAGCGGGAGCTAAAGGAGATGTTGCACGTTAACTCGTGTCACGTGACTAAAATAACCACGTTATCCTCGCACGCATATATCAGACACTCCCAAACCGGTTCACTCTCTCTTTCCAACCATGGACATATACAGGTAAATAAATATAAATAATGAAACGGGCTATAGCAAGCGGAATTCGACAATGCTATAGTCTGTTTCAAGATACAGCGCTAGCAACGGTACAAGGGGATCTAAACCTGGGTTACATGTAAATCACTTTTTTCCTAAATCGGAAAAATGATATGGAATTCTAAAATAGTTTAACAAATAAAAATAAGGAATTGAACAAATATTTAACGAACTTAATATGAAGCGATTGTCAAATCATTCAGGTTTAAGTCAAAAAATTTAAACAAAACCAAATTAATCTGCCTTTTAGTTGCTTTTGCAACATCCCGGACGACAGCAGTGATATCTAGTTGTTGTATCTGATCAAGGTCAACACTGTTTGACGCATATCAACATATGTAGGGCCTAACAACCAGTAGAGACTAATCACACATAACCAAATTCACAGGCCCTAATTTACCGATAGGGCGACATGGACCTCTCATGTCTGTTTGGTACTGCGCTACTTGACCGATAGGGCGACATGGACCCTTCATGTCTGTTTGACACTTGGCTACTTTACCGATAGGGCGACATGGACCTCTCATGTCTGACAGTGCGCTATTTTACCGACTGGATGACATTGACCCTTCATGGCTGTTTGACACTGCGCTACTTTACAAGGCGGCATTGACCCTGAATGTCTGTTTGGCACTGTACTACTTTACAAGGCGACATGAGCCATTCATGTCTATTTTGCACTGTACTACTTTACAAGGCGGCATTGACCCTTAATGTTTGTTTGGCACTGCACTACTTTACAAGGCGACATGGGCCATTCATGTCTAGTTGGCACTGCACTACTTTACAAGGCGACATGGACCCTTAATGTCTGTATGTCTGTTTGGCACTGCACTACTTTACAATGCGACATGGAGCCTTCATGTCTGTTTGGAACTGTGCTACCTTCCGGATAAAGCGACATGGATTCTTCATCTCTGGGACCGTTTGGACCTGTTGTCAACAGTATTCTGAACCGGTCAGATAAAACGTTTAGAGCTGTTCGCAACATTATTTGACAAAGCCAGATAAAAACGTTGCGACATGTTCTCAACATTATTTAGACTGGTCTTACTGTAACATTGTGAACTGATTGGGACTTTAATCCAGTGCATGTTGCTTACTATGCCAACGCTCTATAGACTGGGCTATCAAGCCTCATAGTCTAAAACTTATCAACTGTTTCACCACAGTCTCTACTCTGCTACATTGCAAACGACTAATCGCCCAGAACCTAGTCATAGGTGTTATTTTACACGGCGATGTGGACCTTTGGGCGTAAAATTGTTATGACCTGTTACCAACAGTATTTTGGAACGTTGCGTGCTGTTTTCAACATTATTTGGACTGGTCAGATTTAAATGTTACGCGCTGTTGCCAAATGCACTTTGAACCGTCCAAATATAAATGTTACGAACTATTCTAAACATAATTTGGACTGGTCAGATGTAAAATGTTACAAGTTGTTCTCAACAGTTTATGTCAGATAAAAAACGTTACAAGCCTTTGTCAACATTATATGGACCGGTCAAAAAAACTGTTACGAGCTTTTCTCATTATGTCTCCCCCATTTATGGGGAGACATATTGTTTTTGCCAGAGTTGTCTGTCTGTCCGTCCGTCTGACCGTCCGTCCGTCTGTCCGTCCGTCTGTCTGTCCGTCACAAACGTGTGTCGCGCGTATCTCTGAAACCAGCAGGGCTAGAGTCTCCAAACTTCACAGGAATGTTCACCAGCATGGGTTGTTGTGCACCTGTGTTGTTGTTGTCTCACCCTGATAACTGGAGCTATTGCCCCTGATGACTTAAAACTAGAAACACTTTGTGTCACTCGTATCTCTGAAACCGCTAGTACTAGAGTCACAAAACTTCACAGGAATGTTGACCAGCATGAATTGTTGTGCACCTGGTGTTTTTGAATTGTTTCCCCCTGATAATTTGTTGAATTTTGCCCCTGATATGTCACGCGTATCTCTGAAACCAGTAGGGCTAGAGTCACCAAACTCCACTGGAATGTTCACCAGCATGATTTGTGCATTTATATTTTTTAATTGTCTCCCCCTGAGTTACTGCCCCTTATTCCTTGAAATAAGAGAAACTTTATTTTGTGTCTCGCGTATCTCTGAAACCAATAGTACTAGAGTCACACTTCACAGGAATGTTGGCCATCATCAGTTGTTGTGACCCATGGTTTTTTGAATTATAATAATTGTTGAGTTATTGCCCCTGATATAAATACTTAAAAAAGATTATACAAACTTTGTGTTATGCGTATCTCTGAAACCAAACTTCAGAGGATTGTTCACTAGCATGAGTTGTTGTGCACCTGGGTTTTTTAATGGTCTTCCCCTTATAACTGTTGAGTTATTGCCCCTGATATAATTATTTAAAATCAGAAAAAAACTTTGTGCCATGCGTATCTTTTAAACCACTGGGGCTAGATTCACCAAACATCACAGGAATGTTGACCAGCATGGGTTGTTGTGCACCTGGTTTTTTTTAATGATCTCCCCCTGATAAATGTTAAGTAATTGTCCCTGATATGGTTACTTAAAATTAGAAAAAAAAAGTTTGAGTCCTGTGTATCTTTGAAACAAGTAGGGCTAGATTCACCAACCATTACAGGAATGTTGACCAGCACGTGTTTATGTGTAGCTGCGGTTTTTGAATGGTCTCCCCCTGATAACGTTGGGAGTTATTGCCTCTGATGACTTAAACTTAGACCCTGATAACTTAAGTATTACAGACATTACCCTTGTGCATTGGAAAGAGACTGGAGGGGGAGTCATCTGTTTTTGTGACAACAACAAACCTTTAGTTATTATTAGGAATAGTCTCAGCACAATTATAACCAGTCAGGTGTAAAATATTGCGAACTGTTGTCAACGGTCATAAGCGGTAACCTGCATCAAACGAACTACTGATTGAGTCTACAGTTTTCATAGTTTTGGTTCTTCGTTGAAACCTTCATGTAATTCAAATCATGCTTAAAGTTACTATTACTGCACGCTTGAACTTCAATCTGCTTCGTACATTGATTATATATATGATTGAATTTTGATTATAATGTGTTTTTCTACATATTGAATTTATGTAGAAAAAACATTTTACCTTCTTATATATATCATCCATATACGGATAGATAGATATACTTATTTCAATATCAAGCAACAAGACAGTAGTTAATAACACAGACATATTTAAATATTATAACAATATAAAAATTGATAATGATAGTGTTATATGCGTGTTATGAACCATGTCAGTCACATCAATATCAAGAATGGCACAAAAAAGAGAAAATACATCTCTTATTTCCATTGTGGAGCAGATCGAAGTTCATGTTTGTAAGTATAAGATACCTAGATTTTAACTGGTTAGCAAATGCGAATGAGTGGCTTATCTGGATCTTAACCGTTCTCTTGCTGAATTTTAAAATACATATCTCCTTCTTTACCCATGTCCTGTTGTATAATTACATATATCTTCACTGTGTACAAGTTTTCGCTGTGCAATTACTGCTGTGGAGTGCACTGATTGCAAAATCAACTCAAGTAGGAGCTGTCTCATCTAGGTCTTCACAATTTACTGGTAGGTATATTGACGTGAATAGCAAGCGAAGAGTTAACTGTTTGAAAATGTTATCATAAATCTAACCATATTAGTCTTAAAGCTGACCTGATCTAATGCATGACCCGTGAATGGTTGGCCGGTTCGCAGTTTGGTCTACCTCGCAGGTGAAACATGCGTTACATGGATATTATCTGTTTCTATATATATACCGTATGAGTGTCAGTTTCAATCTTGATGAGACGTTAAGTTACTTGTTAACACTAATTTCAGTAATTTGAGGAGATTTAGGCCTGTGTCTGCTAAATGCAGGATAACACTCGTGCAGTAACCTTCTCTAAAGGCTTTCAGCATTACTTTCAACCTCAATTAAGCTGCCACTTGTCGAGTAATAATACGCTTTTTAGAGTTTACTGTATCAATAGAGATTTACAGAAGAATTTTTTTAAATGAAACATGTCCATTAATCCATTCCCTCCTATTGACGCAATTTTACGTTTCTGCAAAAGTCATTTAGGAAACCAAAGTGATAAATAGAGCATTTGTTCCTGTGGCGCAAATGCTCTATTTATCACAATGGATTAAAAAAGTGCACAGTTCTAAACGTTTCCTTTTCTATAATAAATGTTCCTTTTCGGTAGATTTGTTCAAAGAGGCTGGGTCTAAAAATAGCCTAGGAGAGGTTGAGTTAAATATATAACAAGAGTGTTCAAAAGATAAAAGACATACAGACAGACAGACGGACAGACAGGCAGACGGACAGACAGTGAGACATACGACGGAAAAGAGATCTCTATGTGACACATTGCCTCTCGGTAGGTGACACAAAAACTAAATGAACATTAAATCAATATGCATTTGAATGCAAGTTACTTGTATTCTATGAACAAGCAGTGTAGGCAGGACTAGGAAGTTTAGGTATCGACCTAATTCGTTTGTTATCTCCTGACATACCAGTAAAGCTCGACGTATTTCTTGTCTTCAAGTAGATTGCCATATATTTTAATGAAAATATTATTAGTGTCTTTTCCTTTCGCATATTCAAATTCCTAAGGTTTTCGATGTCAAGATCCACATCGGAAATAATATATTCTAGTTATCATCTGGGGAATAACTGGCTGATAATTTCGCGAGTTTAAAGCCCTGGAGAACAAATGAAGTAGTGATAACATTTGATATTGAGCATCGCGAGATTGATAACGCGATCAATGTAAACACATTTGTCACAAACTGTACACCTCTTCATGTCAGATAGGCCTTATCTGGGAGTCACGTGACCGCTTACTTGTAGGGATGGTAACTAAAATAGCTCAGCAGAAATACACATTGTAAATTCTTTTGAGAAACGCGTGTGTGTAAGAACCCGGAATAAGAATCGATTTTGCAAACAGTATAGTTCCAGATCCATCCATTGCGTCTACTAAACGACGACTGGTCAGGTTTTACACTATTTTTCAACTTGGAAAATAACATCTGAGTGTGAAGAGTGTAGATCCTGACTAAACGTGGTAGTTGATCATGTTCTACACTGCTTATGGAATATTGAACGTGTAGTATATATTCAGTATTATCCGATTCAGTTTGACTGCCATAGCAACTAGTCTCTAATAACGAATAGTTACTTTCAATGTGAGTGGATGTTTGGAGGAAATTAACTGTAACCAGTGATCTCGGAGACGTAGCTGCACTGTCATACGAGCATGGAAGGGTTTCGTCGGGAAGTCCGTAGTAAGTAATAGATGCATGAGTTGATGAAAGTTTAAGTCATCCCTGTTTATTGTCTCTTGTACGTACGTATGACCAGTAGTTCAATACATATATATAAGTGGGTGGTGTATATATACATATGATCAATATCCATATATAAGTTGCGCATCACCTGTTTTGGTGTATACATGTATATACATATGATTAATACACATATATATGTTACACATCAAGTGCCTGGTGTATATAAGTATAATCAATACACATATATGTTACACATCAATGTCTGGTGTATATATGTATGATCGTATTGATAACATTATATAAGTTACACATCAACTGCCTGGTGTTTATACGTACAATCAATACACATAATATATATGTTACACAACAAATGCCTGGTGTAGATCCACATACGTGTGATAAATATATACATGCAAATATACATACAAACATAAGATACACAGCAAATACTTTATGTATATAAATATGCAATGAAGATCTTTGCATGATTATACATGATAATCTTTGAAAAAGGTCCTTAGTGGTCGAAATATCAGAGCAGTTCAAGTATTTATATATAAATACGATCAACACGCATATAAATGTTACACATGAAATGTTCTATGTATATCATTGTGATCAATACAAAAATATAAGTTGCACATCAAATTATATCTGATTTCAATCTCCAAGGTTTCAAAACTTCCAAGTCTTAGTCTGAGTTCATTCTCAGGTATTTGATTGACCAGACTTTGCGCTTCCTCCAAATCTGACCAACCAGATGTTTGAGAACAATTTTATACTCAAATAAAAGTTGTTGTTTTTTCATCTCGAGGCCATATTGCATTTCTTATTTGATGCGTAATGCAATAATGTCTGTCAAAGTTAAGTGAATACGCTGCCTGATCAGAATGATAGCAGTACTCATTAAAAAAAGAATAATGTCGGTAACTTTCGGAACATAAATATGCAAAGCTGTATTGTATTAACAATTACCCCGCTGCAGCATATAATGTATGCTTAAAGAATGGGTTCACCTATAGTCTGCTAAACAGCTGCCGCTCAAAGAATGGGTTCATCTATAGTCTGCTAAACAGCTACCGCTCAAAGAATGGGTTCATCTATAGTCTGCTAAACAGCTGCCGCTCAAAGAATGGGTTCATCTATAGTCTGCTAAACAGCTGCCGCTCAAAGAATGGGTTCATCTATAGTCTGCTAAACAGCTGCCGCTCAAAGAATGGGTTCATCTATAGTCTGCTAAACAGCTACCGCTCAAAGAATGGGTTCATCTATAGTCTGCTAAACAGCTACCGCTCAAAGAATGGGTTCATCTATAGTCTGCTAAACAGCTACCGCTCAAAGAATGGGTTCATCTATAGTCTGCTAAACAGCTGCCGCTCAAAGAATGGGTTCATCTATAGTCTGCTAAACAGCTGCCGCTCAAAGAATGGGTTCATCTATAGTCTGCTAAACAGCTACCGCTCAAAGAATCGGTTCATCTATAGTCTGCTAAACAGCTGCCGCTCAAAGAATGGGTTCACCTATAGTCTGCTAAACAGCTGCCGCTCAAAGAATGGGTTCACCTATAGTCTGCTAAACAGCTGCCGCTCAAAGAATGGGTTCACCTATAGTCTGCTTAAAAATTTGGTCCACCTATAGTCTGCTAAACATCTGCCGTCGTCTTGAAGTGTCTTGTAGTTCTTTTATAAATCACCTTTAGAATGCCAAGTAGTTTAGATCCTGGTGAGATGCTATCATTATATTTTAGATCTTTGTGAGATGCTATCATTATATTTTAGATCCTGATGAGATGCTATTATTATATTTTATATCCTGATGAGATGCTATCATTATATTTTAGATCCTGATGAGATGCTATCGTTATATTTATGATCCTGAGGAGATGCTATCATTATATTTATGATCCTGATGAGATGCTATCATTATATTTATGATCCTGATGAGATGCTATCATTATTATTTAGACCCTGCTGAGATGCTATCATTATTATTTAGATCCTGGTGAGATGCTATCATTATATTTGTAGCACTAATCAGAGGTTCGCTCTGAGCAGACTAAATGCCAAAACATGCTCTTCATTGGTTTTCACTTATAAGGAACCATGGTATTTCACTATCCAACTTCACCAACACCTATTTGGGTGCAGACTGAAATATACAATTTGTTGGTTTTGGTCATTTCTTTTTCTTTTGGCGTGACTCATACGCTGACATGTTGATAATAAAAACAACACGAACATAGAATACATAAGAAAAGTTCAAGCTTTCGTGCCCTCTCTCATGTCTGACACTAATCTAGTAAAACATTCATAGATAGATTGATAGTTTATTCAGTACACAGGCCGTGGGCCAAACTGTACATATTAGTAATACATACACACATAAATGCAGTTTGGAATTGCCAACAGTAGATTAAATGGAATGAAACATTTTATTTTAAATCAAACAAAAATATAAGAATTTGAGCATACTGTTAGAGGAAAATGATAACAGAAATTGAAGAGGAAATATAATAAAGAACATGTCATATATTGGCTAAATCAAATTTATTATAACGAAATACATACAGTAAAATCTGTCTTAAGCGGTCATCAAAAAGAGGTATAATTACAGGTGTTGAAAGCAGATGATAGCTTAATGCAGGTCAAAATTAATACAGAAAACGTCCATACTAGCTTTCTGTATTACTTTTGCCTTCTTGTATTAAACAACCACATGCTCTTTAAGACGCATGTGTTCGATTAATGATTGACCGCAACCGTTTAAGACATGTCATACTGTAGTTCGTTAAGCAGGTAGTTATCTATAATGTATACCTTTGCATTTGATTTTATCTCAGTCCATACTCTGCAGTTCTGATAAAACACTTATCTATAATGAGCTAGTAACTCCCAATACGAACAAACATTACATTCAGATCTGTCTTAACCCTCAAAGTGCAATTTAAAAGAGTTACAATATTGCTTAGAAAAAGGAAACTCGCGTTTAAGACAAGGCTATATTTCTAGTACTCGGGATATCCCGTTTGCATTATTTTACTTTCGTATAGTTACGATTTATATTTGGATTTGTTATTTTACTGTTTATGGATTACCACTGTTATTCATTACGAACTGGAATTCCAGGATACATAATAAATTCATATGAAATACTATCGGAGCAGTTTTCCATCTACCAACTCCTCAGCATATAAACATTCTTCAACACGTATTCAACGTTCTACAGATTTCAACGCTACTCTCCAACGTTTCCAAATTCTACTATTCAGTGGTACAACACCTTATTATATAAATATGTTGCCAACAGAGTAGATCCATGATATCAGACCGTTCATGTAACAGCATGTTACCATTCGAACCATCTCAGATTATCAGTGCCAGTCACAAAAAGAAAAACATTTGCAGACCGTAGTTTTTCTGTATATGCACCTGCAAAATGGAACAAACTTCCAAACTCGATCAGGCAAACACCAACGCTTGATGTTTTTAAAACGAAACTAAAAACATACTTGTTTACAAATAATATCTAATATCGTCAATGCATCGATTTGTTTTACTGTTCAAAGATTTTTTTTATATGTACAAAACACTGAGAATGTTTTTAATATTTGATAACTTTATGTGACTTTACAACACCGTGTTTTATGGATATGTTTACCAGTAGAGTAGTATCGACAATTTTAAAATGTTATTTTAAGAGAAATGTGTTGCAAATACACTTTTTTAGTACTTTTTACAATAGCAAAATTTGTTTAATGTACAGCGCCTCTGATAACCTTTATGGTTCTAGATAGCGTTATATCAAAATCAAGTATTATTATTATTTTTTTTATTAACATGCTGCAAATCTTCAAGTATGTGCTCTTCTTGTTTACGAAGTTCCGGTCAGACTATCAAATACGTGCAATTCTGATATGACGACATCTTATTCGGCATTTTATTTTGAACAAAAGTGCTTAATAAATTTAACAATCAGACAGGCATCAGTAACTGTCTCTATAAACCTAATAAAGATAATATAAAAAATCCATTATATTTTTAAAACTTTCAGTAACTTGTGATAAGTGTGCGAATCTATATAGCTTATTTCATATTGTTTATAAAATTCTAGTAATTATATAACATTACCAACACTGATAAAAAATGACAAATAAATTTCTTATTTTTCCAGCATAGTAATTTTTCTTCATAATTTATGTCTCTCTATGTCAGACCATCAATAACAAAGACACAATCTTTCTATCTATCTAATACTAAGATTGAAAACATTGTCTGTCTATATCTATCTAACCCAGATAAGTATCAGAGTCTGTCTCTATAAATCTAACACTCGAACAGTTACCAGTGTATCAGTCTCTGTATCTATACACCTGCTACTCAGAATGGTATCTGTGTCAATATGTATAACACTCAGATTGGTATCAATATCTGCCGCTATATATCTTACGCTCGGATTGGTGTCCGTGTCTGCCTCTATATATCGTACACTCAGATTGGTATCCGTGTCTGTCTCTATATATCGTACACTCAGATTGGTATCCGTGCCTGTCTCTATATACCTTACGCTCAGATTGGTATCCGTGTCTGCCTCTATATACCTTACGCTCAGATCGGTATCCGTGTCTGTCTCTATATATCTTACGCTCAGATTGGTATCCGTGTCTGCCTCTATATATCTTACGCTCAGATTGGCATCCGTGTCTGTCTCTATATATCATGCGCTCAGATTGGTATCCGTGTCTGTCTCTATATATATCTTACGCTCAGATTGGTATCCGTGTCTGTCAGGAAGGTGTACAGTCTCTATCAATAGCAGTCTCTGTCTCTATAAACCTAATACTCAGATAGTTGTCAGTGACGATCTCTATATTTCTAAGGCTCATATAGGTGCCAGTCTCTTTATCTATAAACCTAAAACTCAGATAGTTGTCAGTGATTTTCTCTATATTTCTAGAGCTCATGTAGTTGTACCAGTCTCTGTCTCTATAAAAGTATAAGTCTAATACTCAGATATGTATAAGTCTAAGTCACTATAATCCTAATATTCAGATAGGTATCATTCTCTGTCTCTATATAGCTGATACACATTATCTGTCTCTATAAATCTTATAAACAGAAATGTATCAGTGACTATCGATATATCTGATGATCAGATAGGTATCAGTGTGGCTGTCTCTATATATATATGATACTCAGATAGGTATCAGTGACTGTAGGTATCAGTGACTGTCTCTATATATCTGATACTCAGATAGGTATCAGTGACTGTCTCTATAAATCTATTACACAGACATGTATCAGTAACTGTCTCTATAAAACTAATAGTCAGACAGGTAGCATTGACTGTCTATATAAAACTAATACTCGGACAAGCATCAGTTACTGTCTATATAAAACTAATACTCGGACAAGCATCAGTGACTGTCTATATAAAACTAAAGCTCGGACAGGTATCAGTCTTTATCTCTATATGTGATACACTGAGATAAGTATCAGAGTATTGCAGTTCAATGTATTTCAATATTGCAGTAAAATCTCTGTAAATCATTCACTCAGGTATCAATATATAACTTTAAGATAGGTCACAGTATTTCAGTTATGCAGAACGTTCTTTCGGGATAAGGTTCGTCCTGCCCAAACCCGCCATCTGCCTACAACATGGTGTACGGTATATTAGACATAATATAATGTTCCAGAGAATACTTTCTTGAAAATGTAAGTTATTATCAAGCTTAATACTATGCTTGCAACTGCTTTCTATTTGTTCATTCAGGGGTGTCATGTCAGCGGCGTTTCTTCCTCATCACATGTGGGATGATTCTTGTATTGGGTATGTATTTTCCTTTTAATTCTTATCTCGCTTTGACTAAAATATTTCTGCCCAATGTTAAATCTGGTTCAATTATGGCTAATTCCGATTCGATGAAGCTTTTTTAAGAGACTTATCAGCGGTCCTATCTGGGTCGTGGATTATGAAATAAGTGTTGATATGATCTCTGATAAAGCTAGGGCTTGTCGTACCAGTCGGAAACAGAAATATATAGTCTCTTGGCGGTGACAACTAGTGCAGTTCTATATAAGCTCTGATAGGTGATGTAAAGGTAAAGTAAAGTAAAGGATCTGAATAATTACAAGCAGTGCATAACCTATATAGGATCTGGTGGGTGACAAACAGTACATAATCGACAGTGACACTGGTGGGTGCCCATAGATGCACAGTCTATGTAGATTCTGATGGGTGATGACAAACATTCATTATATATAGACCCTAGTGGATTAAAACAGTAAATAATATGTATATGTGCCCGTGGTTCCAAACTGCATATAATCAATGTTAGGGCAATATGCTATGGCTGCCTTGGGCACCGACAGTTTGTGGCCGACTTATAACCTAGTGATCAAGGGGTAAATTGTGGAGTCGGGAGAATAGGTATATAGTTTCAGACTATAAACCTCACCTTTACATTGTTTACCTTTTAGGTGAAAACTGTAATGATCTATATAAACTTTAGTGTGTAACAAACTGAATAATCTGTATAGGCTCAATTTGGTGACAAGCAGTGCATGGTTCAGATAGGCTTCGGTTGGTGACAAACAATCATATGCTATATAATTTCTGGTGGGTAGCAAACAGTGCATGAACTATATAGGCTCTGCTGGGTGACAGTGTATAATTTTATGGGTGACAGTATATAATTTCATGGGTGGCAGATCATAATCTTATGGATGGCAGTGTATAATCGTATATTAGACTATGCAGAAAACGACCAGGGACAGCGTTTTCAAAGCGGTCCCTTATATTTTACTACTCACTATGCAATGCAAAGCCTGAGTATTGGTTTTCGTATATCATGGTCACATAATGTACTTGAAACTATCGGAATGTGCAACAACGGAAGCTATCTTAACTATTTAACAGCTGGGAGCAATCTGAATGCCATTTGCAGATAGTTTGAATCCACATGAGTCTAATTAGGGGACACATTGATAGAAAGGTAGTTTGACGCCTTTGCGAACGAAGTATATCCAGATCAGAATTTGATATGTTTGCTTATAAAGAACCTTGGATCTGATTCTATACTGTGTGTCATAATAATGTATCTACCTGTTTATAAAAAGAAAATAAGGCCACCAGTCAATTTGGATTCATTATAGTTGGGATCTTCCATAAATATTCATCAGATACATGATAAGAACATTTCTAGAACTGAAACAGAATACACTGTTGGTAGACAACTGTTACTTGCTGTTGAAATTGTCAAAATGCTTCGTATCTGTGTATTTTGTGATTTAGTGCGGCAAATCACAGCAGGATCACCACCATCTTTAAATAGTAGCTGTAATCAACAAACCTACATATCAAAAAAGGAAAACTATTCAACAGGTGAGTTTGATCTTTGTGTATGTCTTATTGTTCAATATACAGGGTGACATTTTCCCACATGACTATTTACATGTAGTATGAATTTTGACTTCATGAATATTAATTGGCTGAAAGTTTATGATAGCATTATTACCACAACAGAAGCTGTAAATGAAAACTTAGGAAGGCCAAGCAGGCAAAGTCATATACAGGACCACCAAAACATCGATAGACAGCATGTCAAACACACATACACACAACATAACTACACACCCAATCATAAGCACATGCACGAGATTAACACAGAAAACCTTAACAAAAACACAAGAGACTAGAGTACTAGAAACAAACATTCCAAGCATGAACAAAAGCACAAGTACAAAGACACAAGACGAACACCATTAAAGCTGACAAAGAGTACCGCCTTGGAACGGTCAGTGGCAAAATCACCAATGGAGGTTTAAACCGGTTTACGGACGCCCTATCCTCACACTTATCTCAAAGTCACCCTAGCTTAACAAATAGTGAAAATAAAGATATTCCCATCGGATTTCCCCGAATCATAGTAGTAACTTACGTATATTGCAATTAGAATTACTAATGAGAGGTAAATTTCGAAAACAAAATTAAGTAAACGTTTTCCGAAGTTCGTTATATCTGTAACCTTGCTTTAGAAATAAACCTAATAGAATGTAGAACGAGGCACATCTCCATCTAGAAAAGGATAATTAACCATCATAATTAAAATCTTCCCTTTTATCGTATATTTTGGACAACGCGTACTTTTGCAGCGGCTAGTTGTCTATTTTGCACTTTTGTTATAGTTTTCCACCAATTAGAAACTATGTTGCATTGTAATTTGCATATGACCTACTAGTATTTTGTAGTAAACCCTATTTTCATTAGTCAATACCTTGACTGGCAAACAGCCTTTTACAATGCCTCTACATGTGGCTGCAACTGAATGTAGGACGTTTCGGCCTAGGAAGTTTCGACCCGAATGTTTCGGCCCAGGACGTTTTGGCCATCTATGTTTTCGGCCTAGGACGTTTCGGCAAAAATTGAAAATTTGTATTAAAAAGCAAAAATTGAATAATCAAAATCATTGAATAACTATCTACATGTTAAATATTGATATGTGGTCCAATTATTTTGGTTTATACAGATCAGGATATTAGCTAAGCAGGTGACATATTCATACTTACTCAACCTTGGGTACAAGGAGTAATAAAGAGGTGCTTTCAAATACAATAAGAGTACAAAATGAGTCATGCAGGAAACACCACATACAGAACAAACAGTCGCCCGAACAGCAACAAAAGGAAACAGCAAATGTACAAAACTATAAAAACAACAAGAGACGCACAAAGACAAAACACACATACAATAGGGGGAAGATAGAAGTACCGCCTTGGAACGGTCAGTGACAAAAGTCACATGGGGTTAAACCGGTTTATGGGCGCCCAACCTCACACTTATTCCATCCCCACCCTAAAAGACAAACAGTGTAAATGAACGTATCCCCTCTCCGACTAATTTACAACAACCGCAACGGCAAATACAGTGGTAAAGTGCATGTATAACGAAAACATTTAAGCGAAGAAACTGTATCCACCTATCGCTAGTGTACCCAATGATTGAGCTGCAAACAGAGTAACTGTAGAAAAGTAATAAAGGGTACGACAAAAACGAAATAGTACAGATATCCGACGTTCTCCTTCCATTTCTGGATTTAAGAGGTCGCCTTCATAGAGTACTAAACTTTTCTTGTCGGCGTACATGCAAAGCGGCCTGCGTGATTGCCAATCACATTGTTTAGTCATTTAAACAGCCCCATGCCACATAACACCTTACTAATGATTTACTATCCCATTCAGTTTTGATTTTGGTCTTGGTTCAAACTGTTTGCCACTCACTTTATGCTTTTTGTATTCAGCCAAATGTTTGTTTAGTTCACCTTTTCGTGGATTCAAATACATATACAATATTGTAGTCACATAGTTGTTTATTACCATGACCAGTAAAGAAATATGAATTATTTATTACTTTGGTCATCATCAAAACTAGAGTATATAATATATAAACAATATTACTGAGTAAAACTACATACCGTATAACGGGTATTTTTTACCTGCTGATATGTTTTACTTATTTTTACGACCAAAGTCATTTTCGTAAAAATATTCCTCATATATTTTCGCCGCGTAAACTCCGGTAAAAAGATCTAGTATCTAGCATTTGAATTTAACCGTAAGCAGGGTAATCTTATCAAAGTCACCCTAATCTTCCGATATACTAGAGCGGCGTGTTATTGTTAATAAATATGCATGTAGTGTACAGGTGTTTCATTGCATTGTGTAGTAGGCTATCAGCATCAACACAAAATATGAAGAAACAACACATTATCTGACAAACGTTTCTATTGGCCAAAATCAAAACATACGAGAGGAAAATGAGACAATCATCCAATTAGATGCACGGTTACTAACTGATTACGATATTGTAGCTGGTTTCAGTCACTTACTGAATTTGTCAGATAAAGCTGGGTACCATACCCGCATCAGTTTCGTCCCTATTGCTTTTGGACTCATCCGACATTTTTCATCGCGCTCATAACGTATATTTTATTTACCAACTTTGTTTCTGCGACATAGGTCGTCGTTGGCAGAACACTGGACCAAAACAAACATTGGGATAAATGTGTACATGTAGTACAACGTGGTCAATTACGTTAATTATGTTGTTTGATTCCCAGGGCGATATCCGGTACATGTGTCTGCTGCACAGTTACCGTGGTAGGTGTGAACACTTGTCAAACTGCGACAAACAGTTGACTTTGTATTAACCAAACTATTTATTGTGAATTTTTAATGATGTAAACTTTTGATGAGCTAATTTTTTACGTGTCTTCATGGATTCGTAAAAATAATAGTCATATAAAATCAAATCATGTGTTTTTACCCCAATTCCGTAAACTTTTACAGCAGTAAAAATTACCCGTTATACGGTATATCTATTATCCTCAAAAGGTGTGGATCAATTTTGACTATTCAATTTTTGGTGTGCCATACTTTATATAAGTTCCTAACCCATTATCGTACTTATCACCTCCTGGTAATGATTGCTGAGCATTATTGCCAAAACCACTATTAAACTTTAAACTTTTATTATCATTTTGCTATCAATTTAATACATTTGATCACATCCACTTTGACGAACAGGTAGTTTGCCGAAACCACCATAATTCACAGGCAATGCTATAGGAAATAAAGAAGAAATGTTGTTTAGTATATTAGAGTAGTGGCATTAATAGTATTAATTACTATCCCCGACCACAGCACCAATTAAGGCTTTGGTTGTTCGCTCTCTGTGATATAAAGCTACTTACTGAAGGCTATTGTTACGGCTCTATCACCTGGGACTTTGGATCGAGTAGTAGGTTGAGATTGCTAACTTTATATTGTTTTAAAAATACATGTAGATTCAGTTAATGGTGTCACTAATGATGATGCACACACGTCGAATGATGCGTTGATCCAGGCTATAAATAAATACCGTTCTTTAAGTAAGTACAGATTCTGCACAAACAAAAACTAAACTCTGTATGCTTTATTTAAAGTGTATTAAATTAGTTATCTTCATATCAATATAAATATACGTTCTTTCAAGTAAATCTTTATAATAGGTAAAATGAAGAACTAACTTCAGATAGTTTTTAAAAGATACTTTGACACTGTACATTTTGATAGTGATTTCCTATAAAAGTAACTTGAATTTTTTTATAATTGCTTATTCTACTCCAAGTCATTTCCATTGCATGCTTCTCTGCATGTATAATAACAAGCATCCCTTCATAGATCCAGTTCCCTGTACTAACAGAATCTCCAAACATTGTAATAAAGTTGGCAGAGATTTAATATCATTATTGTTTTGTACATTATGTCAATACTTGAATGCCGCTGAATATCTTTTTAAAAGATAGTTCTTGTTTCATTTGTGCTGGAAAGGTTCGAATCTAAAAAGGAAGCCATAATGTCGATTGATTCACTTTGTTCCACGACAGTTCTTTTGGGTCAATTTAAGAAGTCATAGTTTCAAAACAAGAATTATCCAAATTCAAAATATCGTCTAAATACCTTGAAGTTTTATTAAAAGCATTAACAATATCGACCTGTGTATCAGGTTTTAAGCTTAGCATAAACATTCTCTCTTAGCAGTACAAAAACAAGAGGAGTACAATTTTTACCCAACAACTTGAACATATATGGTATCCCCATTACGCACAAATATTGTATCTAAAGGAATGGTAAGAGATCTAAAAACGTCAATGCAAGTCCAAATTGTGTAATGTTGTACTTCTGAATTCGAAAAGAATGGACGTTGAGCATGACAAGCAATGTACATTTTTTTCTCTGGCAAATGTTTTTTTCTATTACTTTAATCAGTTTATCCTTTATAAATGAAAAAGTTGTTAAGTCAAGCAGGAAAAGACACATACAAAACGCAGCGAACAACACCAACACACCAACAGAAAGCAAGCAACACATCAACACAACCAAACACACACACACACACCCAAACACACCAAAACACATGAGACAAAAACATCAAACACGAACAAAATCACAAACTAAAAGGCAAAAAGACAGAAAACAAGCACTAAAGCAAAGGTGACAAGGGAAACCGCCTTGGAACGATCAGTGGCAAAACCACCACTGGAGGTTTAAACAGGCTCATGGACATCCTTACCTCAAACTTATCTCAAAGTCTATCTAGCTTAATAGTGTAAATAAAGATATCCCCGCCACACTTCTCCACAAAATAGGAGACGATAAACACAGGACAATATGTATAACATAGTATAACAACAATAGTGAAAGTCCGTCAAATATGTTCTCAATGACTTTGCTAAAGTCAGAGCATCTGTAGGGAAGCCGTTAATGACACGGCAGAGAAAAAGGCAATACATGAGTCTGGTAAGCTCATCCCGTTTCTGGGTTTATGAGTATACCATCATAGAGTACTATCCTCGGCCTGTCATCGCGCCAGCAAAGAGGGAAGCGTAGCTACCGACTGTAAGGGGGTCAATAACCAAACATGCAGTGTGTTACAACATAATTGGGTCATAACCACCTTTCTTCCTAAAAGTTTAAATGTGTTTAATAAACAAATCATTAAAATGCATTTGACCCCGAACTTTCCTAAGTTTGTAATAAATATATCCTGGAGGTGGGAGATCCTTCGAAAGCAAAAGGAGCAATACAAAAAGAGAAAATTGCAGACTCGGTTTAGTGTTTGTTCTGTATGTGGTGTTTCCTGCATGACTCATTTTTGTACTTTTAGTGGCAAGACTACTCATGCCCCACTAGCACCGGTTTAAGCAGTATTAATTTTTTAAAACTAATAACATCAAAACTAATGATCCCGAAGGACCAGAAAATATAAAAATACTGAGAATGGAGTAATGGACGACTTAAACCATATCCAAAAGTCCAGCTAAGATGCGTAAATTAAAACATTTTCAGGACTAACTTATTTATTGCTCCACCAAATTCTATCCGTGACCACTCTTTAGAATCACCTCTATTCGAGTCGATTCCGAAGAGTGGTCACAGCACAGGGTTCAGTGGAGAAATGACGATTTTAGTATTTGCGTACGCACCTCAATCTGTAGCTCTGAGTATTACTATCATTCATGGATAATCAGAACCCTGGTCATACAGCTCCTACAGATCCTTCAGCCGTCTTTTCCTGGTCACTCTGATTCCAAATGAATAAAAGTGCGTTTATGTGAATGAATATTAAACTAATACCTGTTTGTTTTACATTGTTAAGAACGATCGCATATGTTTCCTATATTACTTTTCAACTATATGAATATTTGATATCACTCAATCAAATATTTATTTTATTAGCAGCACAGTAACGACATGACAAATGATAAATAAAACATAAGTCATGTAACTCTATTAACTTGAAGAACTTGAATTGGCACAATTAGCGCAAATTGTCAGATGAATACTTCTCTAAATAAAACATATCTGACAAACTCTTTAGACATGAATTGATAGATAAGATGAACATGGTTTTGTTTCAACACTGGAAGAGATTGGCTAGAGACTGTACGGTGAATGTAATGGCACAGGGAGACATCTGAGCATAGCATTTTAAAGGCAGTATATTAGATCAGATGCGTGAAGTTGGCCATTTCCCACCCTCGAACTAGCAGCCACAAGTTGGCTGAACGATCTATCGGCAGCTTCACAAAACAATACATCTTACACTGCTATACTCAGCTATGTTCGTTTCTCGATCTTCGTTATTTAAAATCATAGTCAGTTTTAGTGACTGTTTAATGTTAAACACTTTTACCATAATCTTTGCAAAAAGTATACACCCAGATAAAAGGCTGAGAACCAGTTACAATTTATAAAATGTAAAACATTCTTTGACAATTCAGGTACCCTCTCTCTCTCTCTCTCTCTCTCTCTCTCTCTCTCTCTCTCTCTCTCTCTCTCTCTCTCTCTCTCTCTTTCTCTCTGTCTCTCTCCCTCTCTCTCCCTCTCTCTGTATAAATATATAAATACACTGTTCAAATGGTTGATTATAACTTCCAGGTGGTTTTCTCTTCCATGTTGACGTTACCGACCCAGATAATGATGATATGGTTACGATAACTATGAATAGCAATACAGCTGAATATATAAGTATTACTCAAAGAATTGGAAAGAGTCCATTCAGCTTTAATGCTACACTCAAGAAACCGCTTTACCGTGAGGAAGTGAGTATTTAATTCTGTATTCTGTAATACCCCACTGTTAACTTGTCGATGTCCCTCGAATTGTATAAATGATCATAATTAGAGGTTATTCCGTGCATGGAACAATATGCATTAATCCGTTAACTGAAGAACGCACGGATAGAACCGCCAACTTACCGTAAGATAACTGGAAGGCTTTCTCGAATATACATTGACCACTAGACACAGATAGTTGGATTATTTTATTTTGAACGAAACTGTAGATTCAGATTTATACTATGCCATGAACAAAAATAGCACTGTTAAACTGTCCGTCCATCTCGGTTGGAAGTTTAGCCCTGTTCCTATGTATTTTTGTAACGGGTCTATTACGGCAGTTAAAGTCATTGAATTTACTCAAAAGTCTGCCGATCCGTCTAACCGTCTACGCATCCATCAGTTTGTATGTTCGGGCAGTAACTTTGGCATGCATGCTAGGATTTTCCTGTAATAAGGTAAAAGTGATCATTCTAACAAGTTTCGCGTGCAAAACACGTCAATACCTCCATTGTCAAGGTCACTTAAATTCTTTAAAGGTTGCCAAATCATAAATCAAAACCAAGCACAATGTTCCTAATCCAGTTAAAGTACGCTATTTGGCAAGAAACCTAGTTAGAAACAGTTGTGTTATTCTAGAAAAAAACGTACTATAAAGATAACTAAGATGGGCGAACGCGTATTTAAAACTTAACATTTCTGTAATCCGTTGGTATGACATTATTGACATGTTTTATTCAAGAAGATAAATTACCCAGAATGTTGTACTATATCGTATTTTGCCTTTAAACCAATGAGTGTCGTTTAGTATTTGTGTGTTTGGGTTTCCTGTTTATACAATGAAGGTTCTTCTTCAGTTTCTGTCAGCTGACATATATGGCTAGAGCATAAATACATCCGTTTTGTATTTAGTTTGTTAATTTTACTTGTACGACGGACCCCAACAAAGCTATTGAAAAAGTGTCTTGATAACGGTTGTAAGTGGACACTTTTGTACGCACGTAATTCTTATGGTTAAAACCTATCTACCTAGGATTTGAATTAGGTGAACCAAGGGGAAAACAATTTGTACTAATTTGTGAAATATTCATTTTTATTCATTTTTAATCAAAATTAAAAGTCTACAACGTACTGTCGTACAAGTTAGATACATGTACTCGTTTTACTACCAAGGTGTCTTCTTACAACCGTTATCAGGACAGTTTGTTCGCATGACCTCAGACAAGTCATACGTCTTCGGTCATGCGAACAAACTGTTCTGATAACGGTTGTAAGAAGACACTTTGGTAGTAAGACTCGTGCTGTATCTATAACATAAACGAATGTATCGTGCTCGTGCTTGTTTTTAATTTGCTCGCTAAGAGATTGCTTAAAATTATGTGATTTTGTGGATAATATTTATCCATTTGTGGTGGACTATAGTGAAATGTGATTGTGAGAAGTAAGCAATTGCAGTAATTGACTGATATTGTAACTTCGTGAGTACTTGCGACGTTTTTGTTCTATCGGTTACGGTAGTCTATGCTTAGGGGAAAGGCTAAGGGTGATATTTCTTGCTCACAATCTCCTCGTGCACCCACATTCCTTTCATTGTGTAAATCTCACGGGAAACGTCTTCTATCGGCCACCGGTTTAATAGAAAGGAAAGGACATATAAGGGCCGCAATAGACACATAAGGGCCGCAATAGGAAATATATTTGGAAAGGTCCCGCATATTTGTTTGTTTTCGCTGTTTTCCAATGGATACGTCGACTCCCGTATCCGTCACGTCAAAGAAACGGTTATTGACGTCACCGGAGGAACAAGCTGGTGTGAAGAAACAGTTGCTCTCTACCTCTGGGCAGTCTCTACCTAGTTTGCCGCCCTCCCCCACGTCTGCTACTAGGGACGTCAATTCCGGTTCGTCTGCTGAGACTGTCGGGATGTCTGAGACGCCGAGCCTACCGGACATTTCCTCTACAGTCGGGGCGGTGCCATCTATGCCTAGTATTTCGCTTGGGATCGATGAATGTCGGGCCATAGCTTCTGCAATTAAGGACTCTTTTCGGACGATATTCCTGGCATGCTAAAGGTCATTATGTCCGACTCAGTAAAGTCAATTGTTGACGGCGTCCTCACAGGCCTTAACGAGAAGATTTCGGCTCTTGAGTCTGCGAATCAAGATCTTATCGAAGAAAACGGGCGGCTTAAGGCTAGGGTCTTAAGTCTTGAGCAATCGGCAGATGATCTGGAGCAGTACAGCAGAAGGAACTGTTTACGTATTACTGGCGTTCCTGAGTCTCCGGATCCAGATACTGAGGACACTGACGCTTACGTCACACAGATGTGCTCCGATTTGGAGGCTGGAGTTGACCAGTGCCACATCGACAGGTCACACCGACTAGGTAAGCTTGATAGGTCTAGGCCCAGGGCTATCATTGTTAAATTTGCTACCTATCGTGCCAGGAAAATTGTACAGGGCTAGACCGCACTTGCGCAACATAGGCTATAAAGATGTATTCGTCAACGAGGACCTAACGAAGTTTCGCAGTTCGTTGCTGTACTCGGCACGCCAGCTGGTGAAGCAGGGTAAGATCCTTGGTGCGTGGTCCTCGGACGGCAACATATTGATTAAGGATTCAAAGGGCACTACGAAACGCGTCCGTCACGGACAGGACCTCAGCAAATACGAGAAGGTATCTGCGTCTGCCAAACAGAAGTCAGAGTGATTGATAATGTGTAACAAGTATATAAGTGTTCTTCAGTTATACATCAGTTCAATGCCGTTTCAGTTCGGTTTCTGTGACATCATTAGTTTTGCATAATACTTCTTCGTGTGCTTAGTGGCGATTTGTCGACAAATGTTTTCGGCGGCTAAACATGTACCGGATATTAGAGTGCTTAACGTGTTGTCGACATTCGCATCTGCCATCAGCTTAAATCAGGATACGTGTGACTTCCAGCCTAGCTCATACTTAACAGTAGACTGGTATCTCTAACTTCTAGCATGATGTCATGATTTGTTGATCTCAAGTACCGTACTCAGTCCTAAGATCTCTGTTAGATTCTAATGGTGTAATACGCATTTGAACTTCGATATCTCGAACCTCAAGTTTCTTACTGGTTACATGTAGTTCGAATTAACAGGGGTTTTGATTATTCAATTTTTAAGCTGGACAACTTCCCGGTTTCAACAGTTTTGTGCAGGTCTAAAGTTGTGCTGAGATCTCCTATAGGAGATTTCAGCATTGCTTTCGTCCTGGATTGAGCTGTTACAATCGCTTCTAGATATGCGCATTGATACATTTTGGAATGATTCTGTATTATAACTTTGGGGGGACCGAACTTTTGGTTCGAGTTTCCACCTAATTTCGAGTCATCCGAGTTTGAGATATCGAGGTCCAACTGTAGTTGTTAGTGGTTAACTTTCAGCCGGCTGATTTCTTGTATACAAGAATACCGTCACTCATATAACTCTGCATGGAGTAATATAGCTGTAAGTACAAAGCACGTGCCTCTATGCTATTTTCTTTATGTTAGGAGCGATCTGATCGGATGAGATGTCATGTGACTGCTTCTCGTCTGAATTAGAGCTAGTTGATATTCGAACAAGTGTTTCTCACACGCTCTGACATATCGTAACTAAATATAAGTCATTACGACAGATCAGAGCTTGCGTAGATCGGTATTTCTTAGTGTGATCTCCGTTACTGGTCATCTTGCATACGATGCTTATCTTGCTACATCGGTATATACATGTAGTTAAAATATGTCGCGGGTGGCTTAGTTTTAATTTTAGTTTTGATTCAGTTTACGGTCAGTTTGCAAGCGGAATGGATCCTGATGAAACGCTGAGAATCTCGGCTTTGGATCTGGACCCAGTCCGCTTGAATTAATCGTGAGTTAATCTTGGTTTAATCTAGATCCCGCTTGGTGATACCTTGCTAATTGTGTGTAGGTAATTGGTACAGGTTTACAGTTAAGCCTCTCTAAACTGAGGTTTCGGATTGGTATCGATTTTCAATCGTTACAGCAAACGGCGTCTTAGTTCGGGGTGGCAGTCGTGCAAAAGGCTCTGATAGGAGGTTTTTGAACGGCTTTCTCCTTAAACAGACCAGCGTGGATTCTTCTTTATAAGGGGTTTATTTGTAGTGCATTAACCCTTCGCTTGCTATTCACGTCAATATACCTACCTGCACGTCAATATACCTACCTGTAGATAGTGAAGACCCAGATGAGACAGCCCCTGCAGGAGCTGTCTCATCAGGGTCTACACTATTTACAAGTTGATTGTGCTACCAGTGCACTCCACAACAGCGATTGCACAGCGAAATACTTGTACACAGTGAATATATATGTAATTATACAACAGAGCATGGGTAAAGAAGGAGAAATGTATTTTAAATTTCAGCAAGAGAAGGGTTAACACGAATATAACATTTGTTATATTTAACTGAAATATTTATGCTTTATATATGTATGCTCGCAAACGTTTTAGGAAATAATATATATGTAATATGACGTTAGGAACTAGCTGAGAAAGTTCCCAATCGTTTTCTTGAAGTGTCACTTGATCTGAGTGTAGATACTGGCGATGGATCGTTTTATAAATAGTTGCATCTGAATCATTTCTTAATGCACATATCCAGGGTCATTCACCTATTCGGAGTACTATGATTCGATATTACAAATTGTTTCTGTGTTATGGATGATTTTTCTCATGAACAACTCGCCAGTAACACATACATAATTAAAAGCCTTGGCCAATTCCTCTCAGATACGTGGTCAATCTCAGTGTGACGTCACTAAACATAACGTCACGAATGCGGTCTAGTTTATTACATAGATCTATACGTTTTGTTCTTGTTTCTTAACCTTTACCCTGCTGTCCACGGCCTGATTCTAACTTACAAACAGCTTGGATCCAGATGAGATGACGTTTAACTCAGCATCTTTAGTGACCTATGCTATTTGACACCCAATCTATGGTTACTAGAATTGTTGGTCCAAACATCGCTCCAGATCGGAATGTGAGTAGCTCTAGAACCCACTCTACCACAACACAGGGTAGGGGGTAATGTGTTTTATCGAGAGTTGACCGTTTATTATGGTTATTAGACAGTTGGGATCTGTCAGCCTAATGAGTAATTCAGCTTGCGTGTGGGGAAGTCCAAATAGTTTACTTAACGTGTACATTATATATGTCATGTATATATCGATATATTTATTTACTATGGATGTCATCTATGTAACGCGCTTTTACTTTTATTTGATAAATGTCTATCAACACTAAGGATACATTAAACGGTCGTACTGTCATTTGCAAACAGTGATACCTCATATAAGAGGACTTCTCCGGGAGGCCTCTTTTCAGGTTACATACTGCCTGTCATTATACTTAAAGTAGTTCATTTATGAATAGACTATTGACTCTTCAGTTGAACAGTGATGGATATTTCCATTTTCAGTTTTCAGCATTTAAAGGGTTCATGCTTGGGTAGTTAGCTAGATGCGAGCCTTATTTATACTTGAATGCACATAGAGGGTAGTGTACGGAAACTGTGGCCGTTGTAGTCTAAGAGGGGATTTCTTGTAAACCTCAACAGGCTGGATGGAACCGGATGTGACACCGAGTGACTCGGAGTCTCAACAGGATCCAAACGGTTGGTTTCTGTAAACGTGTGTTTGTAAAAGATTGAATGACGTATTGCTATTAGAGCGGGGAGATTATGTAATCCTAGTAACATGCAGTTTTGACTGACCCGCCCAACCCCTCATACACATGCACCTTTATATGTGTTCTAAATTGGTGTACCATTATATAGTAGGAATAGTCTTCGGTATAACTTTGAGTGTGAGTTGTTCTTTTCTATATTTATGTGTTGATTATAATGTTAACTCGTTCCCCTAACACAACTGCGTTTTCACTCATTTGCTAGCAGACTAATGCCTGATCAGATTGCTCCTATGGAGGCCTTCTGATCAGGGTCTGTTCTGTTAGCTCTCGACGTATAGATCTCTTCCTACTTTTTAGTAGGCTGTTATATGCGCTTTTTATCAGTCTGTACTCGTATTGTGAGATTGTCAATCTGCGGGGAGGATTCTCACATAGGGCAAATCTTTTGGGTTTCGATTTGTACTTAATGTTGATTTAACCTTTCTAGTTGTTAATTGGCACTTTATATTCATTTTCTGGAAAGTATTGACATAGGCTTACTTTTAAAGCGTAACACAACCACTCACAAATTGGATTTTTTCCTTATATACTTATTTTTTATTCGGTTATGCGTTTGATTAGTATATATTTTCTTTCTGTTTTTCTTTTCGAAATGTTTTGGAAACGAATTGACGCACATATTTGGGGGATTGGATTCTGTGACAGAAGTATGCATCCAGTTGTTAGTGTTTTCGTCTTAGTGTTGGCAATTGTGAAATACATGTATCTGCAATTTTCGGTGACATGATTAATCGTGGATCCAAATTATCTGCCAGCGCTAAGACATATTACGGGTATTACCGTTTCTCGATGTTGATTACCCTAACTGTTATCACTTATATTATAAATTACGATTTATATATATATATATATATATATATATATATATATATATATATATATATATATTCTGTAAAGGAAAACATGGATAAGCCACACGAAATTAGCTGTAAGATAGCCCTACGCGTCAACAATTATTGGAAATCAACATCCGTTGGCCTTATACGACAGCAAAATGCTTGCTTTGCTCTTAATGTTCTTATCTGTTTCATATTATTTACCATAATAGTGCTATGGGTGTTGATTCTGATTATAATTTCTGGCGATGTCCACCTTAACTCTGGTCCTTCTTTTGTATCGTTCATGTCTGATACAAATTCCTCCTCATTTTCTAGTAAAGTAGATACTATAGATCCTACTAAGCATTTATCTTTCTTACATTACAATGTGCAAAGCATTTATCATAAACTTGACATTTTGAGTACTGAATTACAAGTTTTTGATATTCTTGGCTTCTCTGAAACCTGGTTGGACTCTTCAGTTTTAACCAACGATCTGATGATTGAATCCTATTCAATTCCTGAGCGTAAAGATCGAGTTGGTGATAGTCACGGAGGCCTCCTATTATATACCAAAGAATTAGTGCATTATACAAGAAGAAAAGATCTTGAACCCTTGGGAATTGAATGTATTTGGATCGAAATTTTCCTCAAAAACCAAAAGTATACTTTTTGGTCTTTTTTACAGGCCACCTAACATTAATCGAAACTATGATAGTATCATCGAAGACTCCTTTCATCTTGCTTTTAATACTGGTTGTACAGATATTATAATTACCGGTGACTTTAATTATAACTTAGCAAATGAATATTCTCGCAGGACAATAAGCTCCTTGTGTACCCAGTTTACCTTAGTACAATGTTTAGATGAACCGACCCATTTTACAGAAAACTCCTCTATCATCGACATCATTCTGGTAAATAACAGCGACAGTTTAATTTTATCCGGCGTTGGTGACCCTTTTCTAGACCTAAATGTCCGTTATCATTGTCCTATTTTTGGCATCTTAAATTTCAAAGTACATAAGACTAAGTCATTTAAAAGACGCATATGGAATTACAATACTGGGCGATATGATCAGCTGAGGGAAATGGCCAACCAGTCTGACTGGAAATCAATGTATGACTCGGATATTAATACGCATGCAATTAACATTAGCGAACACATAATGAGCATTACGAAACAATGTGTTTTTAATAAAACAGTTACTATAAAATCAAATGAGCCCTGTTGGATCACCTCTGAGATAAAACGCTACATTAGAAAACGTAAACGCGCCTACAAACAAGCTAAACGTACCAACAATATTCGTCACTGGCAAAACTTTAGGAAAGTTAGAAACGAAACTACACCCATGATAAGAAAGTGCAAATTGGAAAACCAACAGAAATTAGTGAGGGAAATAAATACTGGTAATCGCTCTTCCAAATCCTGGTGGAATACCCTCAAACAGTTTATATGCCCTCGTCGTAAAGAGAGCATACATCCACTAAAGTCTGGAAATCAAGTGATTATGAGTGACATTGATAAAGCTAACCATCTGAACGACTTCTTTGAGGAACAGTCGCATATAGACGACTCGCACACGTCTCTTCAACAATTATTAGCTCCGGATTTTAGTCTTTCTTCCATTGTAATTACATCACAAGAGGTGGAGGAGATATTTCAATCCCTATCAACAGGGAAAGCTGTCGGCCCTGATGAAATCAGTAATCGTGTTTTAAAGGAAATGGCTAGTGAAATATCTCGACCTCTTAGTGGTTTGTTCAATCAGAGTCTCACATATTCTAAAGTTCCTAATTGTTGGAAAGAGGCTCATGTTTGTCCAATCTTTAAGGCAGGCGATCCCTCGATCGCTTCAAACTACAGGCCTGTCTCTCTACTAAGCTCTATTGTAAAGGTTTTTGAAAAAATTCTGTTTAGACATCTTTACAATTTCTTTCGTGCCAACAATGTCATCTCAGACGTCCAATCAGGCTTCACCCCTGGTGATTCTACCACCAATCAACTTGCCTATCTGTACAATACCTTGTCGAAGGCTGTTGATTCTGGGCTAGAGGTTAGGGTTATCTTTTGCGATATCAGCAAAGCATTTGATAGAGTCTGGCATAAAGGTTTATTGGAAAAACTCAAGGCTGCAGGAGTTGCAGGTGGTCTGTTGGATTGGTTTTCCAGCTATCTTACTGAAAGAAAACAACGTGTAATTTTACCTGGTACCTTCTCTGACTGGAAATACACCAAAGCTGGTGTACCACAAGGATCTATTCTAGGTCCATTGTTATTTCTTGTTTTTATAAATGACATTGTTAACGACATTGGCTGTAACATTCGTTTGTTTGCTGACGACACTAGCTTGTTTATTGTAGGTAACAATCCCATACATATGGCAACAAACATCAATAATGATATACTAAAAGTTACCTCATGGGCAGAGAAATGGCTAGTTAAATTCAATCCTAAAAAGACAGAGTCGTTAATCATCTCGAGAAAAATGTCTCGAAATGTTCACCCATCTGTATATATGCAAGACCAGCAAATTCCTGAAGTAGATTCACATAAGCACCTTGGCGTTCATCTCTCACGTGATCTAACATGGCAGTGCCATATCGAATATATTGTTACTAAGGCATGGGCAAGAATAAATGACATGCGAAAGCTTAAATTCACTTTGGACAGATCTTCCCTTGAAACAATCTACATATCTTTCATTAGACCTATTTTAGAATACGGTGATACAATATTTGATAACTGTAATGCCAGAGAATCTAACAGTTTGGAAAAAATTCAATATGAGGCTGCCCGGATAGTAACTGGGACAACTAAATTGGTTTCTATTGATAAATTATTGCATGAAGTTGGATGGGAACGCCTTGAAACCAGACGTAAAAAACACGGACTTATTCTCTTTTATAAAATGGTGTTTCATTTAACTCCACAATACCTCACGGAACTGGTACCTGGAGTGGTTGGGAGTGTTTCTCGATATAATTTAAGAAACGCTGGGGATATTCAATCTCTTGCCTGTCGCACAACCCATTATAGCAACTCTTTCCTCCCTGCAACAATACAGGAATGGAACAATCTCCCCGAAAATGCAAAGCAATCTTCTACTCTATATGCATTCAAAAAGTATTTGAATAGCAATCTGCCAACTGTTCCTAAACATTTTTTATTACGGTGTCAGAAAACAGCAGCTCATGCACACAAGGCTTCGTACAAACTGCAGTTCTTTGAACTATGACCTCTTCTCAAAGAACATATCTGACAATGCCTTGTGTACTTGTGGCCTTGTTGAGAACGCATCGCACTTCTTCCTAAGCTGCTGCAAATATACAAACCAAAGGAAACAACTTTTTGATGATGTTGCCAGATTCACTACTCCGTCCCTTTCTGTCTTTCTGTTTGGTGACCCTCTTTTAAATTATGATACAAACATCATTATAGTTGAAGCCGTACATCGGTTTATCCAATCCTCGAAACGATTCTGATAAACTCGGTAACGCTCATCTTCTCTCGAATACCGGTATGCTTGTTCTGCTCAGAATCCTAGACCTCTCCACATATGTGTGTCAACTATCGTTTCTTTTTTACTTATTTTTTTTCTTTCAACTTTATCTTTCTCTAAAACATTTTTGTGTTAGCTCATATATTCGGCTGAACTAATTTAGTTTTTCAGTGCAATTAACATAGTTCAATAGTCATTTCTGCATAAAGCGAGTGTAGTTTTTTACGGTGTTGGGAGAGAAACACAATAAGCAGTCTTGCTTTCGTTTCCATCCTTTTCTTTTCCTTTGTGTTATCATTACAATATTCATGTAAATATTTATAAATAAAATATGTTTAAACCAAACGTATGTATTCGACCGACAGCCTGTATATTCTCTGTTTAGAAAGGCGTGAAAATGCGTTGGAAATGAAATAAAATGTCAAAGTGTTAAATGGGTAAAGCGCTTCTCCTGAAACGTGATGTTAAGTTGCGTATTGGTAAATAACACAACTCATTAGTACATTGATATCGGATCTGAAAACAAACTACATATGCAAATCTCAATACTTGGAAATATACAGTAGAACCTGTCTAAGCGACCATTTATTTATTGAACGTAAGAGTCTTAAAAAGCAGGCGGTTGCTAAATACATGTAAAAGTAATGCAGAACGCTCCCTGCATTACGATTGCCTGCACTAAGCTACCTTACAACCCCATAAGTAGATATATTTTATATGGCCGCTTAAGACAGACTCTACTGTAGATTAAAAATTTATTTTGTTACAATAATCATCTGGTAACATAACTTGTATGTTACAGGACACCGGCCCTGTGACTCTCCTACTTACTGCGACTGACAAAGTCGGAAATCAAGTAAGATGTATTATGATCATATGTTGTAACTCCATAATCTTTTATCTTCTTTTCTTGGTTTCGTGTAGTTTGTTTATTTAATTCTGTTTGTCTTTCTTCTAATGGTTCATCTCTTCATGTCCGTTATTATAGTTTTGTTTAATCCAGTTTATCTTGCTTCTATTGTGTTTATCTCTTCTTGTCCGTCTTTCCCTTAGTTTGTTTTCTTATGTCAGTCTTTATTCTATGTTTGTACTACTTCATTGTGTCTGTCTTTCATCTAGATTAGTTATGTCTTTATGTATGTCTTTCTTTTTGCTTGTTTAATTCTTCCTGTCTGTATTTATTTTAGTTTGTGTATTTATTTCTGTCTGTGTTTCTTCTCGTTTGTTTATTTCTTCCTGATTATTTATTTCGTCTTTAACGTATTAGTTTGTTTCTATCTTCTAGATTGCTGATTCCTTTATGTCTGACTCTCATTTAATTTGTAACTTCTTTCAGTGTTTCTGTTTATAGTTTATTATAATTTCTTTCGAAATATAGGATCCAAAATAATTTGAACAATATAAAGTTCGGAACCTTTAAAGTGTACATGTTATCACTGCAGACAATATATCATATGTACAGGAAGTTACCTGCCATTAGCCAATGCAACTGACAAAAGCTGCTACATCTATTGTTCTATATCACCGACGTTGATTAAATAAATCACTATTAAGAACAACAAGCTGTTTGATACGATCTTATAACATCATGCGTTTAAATTGTTTACCTCTATATTAAGGAGTTTGGGTTTTATGTTAGGAAAGTTCGGAATATTTCGAGAGCGAGTCTGGGTATTTTCGCCATTGTGCTGTGTGGACGATTGTGTGTTTTGTATGTGGTGTTTCCTGTATTAGTCATACATGTATATTTACTTTTCTTATAAGGTATGTCCAGTATTCAGCTAGTACCTATTCACTGTGTGAATATAATTCGCATTTTTATCATGTCGGAGAACACATGTTACATGACCCATTTCTTACCTCATCTCACTCCTGTCAGTGACTCAGGCATGTATTTTGTACTGGACAGGATGTCATAAAATGCAACTTATACATCAGTGACATAAACGACCATTCGCCAGAATTCCAACATTTACCATACACCTGGGATATACTCGAGGTAAGATAATGAATAATTTTACAACTCTCCGTAACCCCATAATTTGCAGTAGAACTTGACAAAGTTTACAAAAGCAGCATAATTTATTTCAAGTCTGTGTTTAATCCTTTAAATGCTAGACATTTGCAAACAATGAAGACCCAGATCAGAGGGCTCCTAGAGGAGCCTAGTTGTTTAAGTATTTAAACTATTCTGTACTATTTCGTTTTTGACGTACTCTTTATTACTTTTATACACTTACTCTGTTTGCCTCTCAATCATTGAGTACACTAGCGATAGGTGGATACAGTCTGTTCACTTAAATGTTTTCGTTATGTATGTTCTTTACCACTGTATTTGCCATCGCGGTTGTCGTAGTTTAGTCGGAGAGGGGATACGTTTATTTACACTGTTTGTCTTTTAGGTTGGGGATGGAATAAGTGTGAGATTAGGTGCCCCAAAACCGGTCCCCCGTGACTTTTGTCACTGACCGTTCCAAGGCGGTACTTCCATCTTCCCACTATTGTATGTTTGTTTTGTCTTGTGCGTCTCTTGATGTTTTAATAGTTATGTACATTTGCTGTTTCCTTGTGTTGTTGTTCGGTCGGCTGTTTGTTATGTATGTGGTATTTCCTGCATGACTCATTTTTGTACTTGTATGTTACAGGACCCAGGTCCGGTGCATGACCAACTCGGAAATAAAGTAAGAATATGATCATCTGTTATAACTCCATAATAGTTTAACTTCTTATCTTGGTTTCTTGTAGTTCGTTTATTTATTTCTTCTATATGTTTCATCTTTTCATGTCCGTAATTCAAGTCTATTTAATCCAGTTTATCATTCTTGTACTTTTAATATTGAGTTGACTATTCCGCCCTAAAGTGTCACCGCCGTTGAAAGGGTTAGCCTACCTTGTTTGTGTCGCGGGGTATCACCACAGCACAGGGTATGTAATAGTTTGGTATGACCACCCTTTTTAACACTGGGATAATATTTTTTTCTTCTGTCTGAAAAAGCTTATATGTTATGAGCGATTTAACCCCAATCCGTTTCGGGCTCGGTCGTTCGGCCCCATTATGAAATATAGCCATTTGTACACAAAATTGAGTTCAACCGATTTGCATTCAAAGGTATATTAATGGCAATCGTGGTATGATTGAACGGAAAGTACCAATATACGCAGAATTAAATTCAATAGCTGCGTATATGTTTTGATTATTATACCACATTATTTATATAGCGCTGTTTTCAAATAGGATATGTGCGTTCAAAGGCGCTTCACATGAAATCTTTAACCAGAACGAACCACATGATTATCTATCCGACAATGAAAGATACACAATAGATATATAATATATATAAATAAAGCCGGAAGGAACCACGTGATTGTTTATCCAGTCATTGAAAGATATGCAAAAGATAAACAAAATGTATACAATCACCAACTAGAAAGAACCACATGATTGTCTATCCGATTAATGAAAGATATGCAATAGATATACATTAAATATGAAGTCACTAACCGGAAGGAACCGCAAAATTTATAGTAAAATTAGATTGGTAAAACCTGTGTTTATTCCCCCGAGCTTCCGGTTGACGTGTGTGAATGGGCGATAGACATTCGCCCCCCACCAGACGGAACGAGGCCAGCTACAGTAAACCCCAGTGTTACTACATCCCCCCTCTTTAATTAGGAGGAGAACATGGGTGAACTAAGTAATCCAGTTCCCCAATAATTAATTCTGAAGAGATATGATCCCCCGAAATCAAATATTGCAACACAAAAGGAGAAAATTGCAGACTCGATTTCATTGATTCTGTTCATGAGTAGTAATTAAAAGTGCAACACTACTTACGCTCCCTAGCACCGGCTTAAGCGGTATTCATTTTTATGAAGCAAAAGTACTGAAATTCATGATCTCGAAGGATAAAAAGTATAACGAAATTGGGAACTCCGGTTAGTTTAACCCTTTCCCTCATATTGACGACTTTTGGCGACTCTGTAAAAGTCACTTTGTGAAACCATTGTGATAAATAAAACATTTGCTCCTATAGGAGCAAATGCTCTATTTACCACAATGGTTTCAAACTACAAAATTCTAAAATGTTCCTTTTCTCTTAATAATGCTCCTTTTCGGTAGATTAATTCAAAGAGTTTGTATCTAAAAATAAGTCTATGAGATAGAATCCATGGCCCTAGCTATGACCGGGTCACAACGCGAGCGAGATACCAGAGATACCAATATTTGGGATGCTCTGTTAGATAACAGAACTCCCTTTGCATTGGATAAGGTATCCCTGCGGACACCACACCTGCACGAACATATCAAGGGGATTCCTATGAGAAAAAAATAATAAGCCCAACTAACTCTTACCCCCTCCCCCAAAATAATTGACAATGTGCGACCAATTAAACCAACCCAAATACCACTCGAGCCATTATATACACAAAGCAGAGAAAGTACAATTACGGTACGGTGTAAGCCAAGTGAATGAACATCATACAGCGACCATATGAGTTCGTTGCAACAATGGCAATATCTGAAAACGACTAAGCCTCCTCACAATCCAAAGTTGGTCACAAAGACTTCACACAACCACAGAGTAGGGATCAAACTCCCGCTCTAACATGAAAACATGTTGTTCTCTATATAAGAAAATAGGGAATGAAAGTATCCCTCATCAACATGAGACTGGAGGGAATCAAGTAAATTGTCACAAAAATAATCATCAATACATAGTGCGACCCGCGACTTGTACTAAAGACGTGGCTTATATACACAGTAGATATTAAATCACCAACCGGGAGGAACCGCACGATTGTCTATCAGGTCAATGAAAGATATGCAACATATCATTTCCTAAACTGTCCTAGTAATAAATGTTGAAAATGCGTTTTCAGACACCTTTTGAAACATGCCAGTGACATTGCGTCTCTAATGCGTGATGGTAGAGCATTCCAAACTTTTGGAGCTGCATGCATGAAACTTCTCTCACCGTATTTTACCATACGACTTTTTGGCCTACCAATGACAATGATCTACTTGCTGACTTTAACTCTCTGCGCGGCATGTACACGTCAATCATGTCAATCATGTCGACAATGTACTTGTGAGATTCATCGTGCATGGTTTTACACGTAAGTATCAGAATGTTGAATTCAATCCGATGTTGAACAGTGAAGTTCCTTCAAACCGGTGTGATATGATTATATCAAGGAGTTCTGGTTATGATACGGGCTGCTGTTCCGCAGTGTGTTGTTTGAAGTTCCATGCAGCAGTGAATTGCAAAAGTCTATTTTTGATGTAACAAGACAGTTCACCAAAGTCTTGGTAGCATCAGGTGAGAGGTACTTTCTTAGATGGCCTATCTATGCATAACTAGACCTACATACAGAACTGACATGTGATGTCATATCCGTTTGTGAATCGAGCCATTCGAGATCTATATACACAAAGATGGTCTTCCACATTAACCTCTACACGTACTTTTGTGTTTTTGTATGAAACAGGATGACCTTAGTTTTGTCAGTATTGAGCTTCAGCATGTTCTGGTGCATCGAAAAGAGTTTTTCTTTGATACAGTCCTAAACTCGCGATAAAGCTTCTTGTTGACAGGAAATGCCCATTGGGCTTAAATGGCAGGTATAAATGTAAGTCATTGGCATAGAAATAATGGTTAAGCCCATGTTTTTGCAGATTGAGCCAACAGGCTTTGTGTACATGATGTAGTGCTTTGGTCATAGGACCGACCCCTGTGGCACGCTATATTTCATATTAACTGATGTGGACAGTTCCCTATTTGATAGCGGTCATACGGGTAGGAGGTTAGCTACTTAAGGGGTTTTCCAATGATTCTGAAGTCTTTTTCCAGGTGTAATAGCAGTGTTTCATGATATACAGTGTCAAATGCAGCCGATAAGTCAAGCATGACCAGAATTGTAATTTCGTTTTTATCTAGGGATTAGAAGGATGCCGTTCTGAACTTTGAGGAGAGCAGTTGAATGATGCTTTCGGTACCGATTGGTGGTGCTCACGTAGTTCGTTTGAGGTCAAGTGGGACAACTTTGGAGACAAATGGCAAATTCGATACAGCCTATAATTCTTAAATTCATTTGAATCTAGATCGGGTTTCTTCAAAAGAGGTCTGACATGTGACATCTTGAAATATTTGGAACTTGGGTAGTGTCTAAAGAGGAGTTTACCATTGGTGTCCGAATCGGTAGAAGTTCATCAAGGCATGACTTAACAGACATGTAGGTATTGGATCGAGTTCACAGGATTTGCAATGGGATGCCTCAATGAACTTCTTCTTCTGTAGCTGTAACAAAACTATTTAAAGCGTTCATTACACGCTGCATTTCAGTGGTAACTGGCGCACTGGATACAGTGCCTGATGCAATATCTGCTCGTATTTTGCCCACTGTGTCAACAAAAAACACTGAAGTATTGTGCAAGTTGTTTCGAGGACGAAGTCTTAGGCACTGTGATGTCACTAGTTGTACCTAGCAGGTGCTTAGTGACTTTGAAAAGCCTCTTTTGGTATACCTGGCAGGATTCTGCTTTCTCTAAGAAGAAATCAACCTTTGCTTTTGTCAACAGCTTGTTTACTTTTGATCACTAGTCTCTGTATAGCTGATAGTCTGGACTTTTTTTCCAATTTCTTTCAACTTTTCGCCGAACATTTTTAGCATCGTGCAGTTCCAGAGCATACCAAGGACATGATGGTCTGAGCGTTATGGTTTTAGTACACAATGGTGCATATCTATTGACATGTGCCACTAATACGTGTATATGTGTTAACCAGCTCATTAACATATGTCATATGCAAACTTGCTTTGGTGGATTCTGAGCTGAGGAGATCTCTTTTAAATGAGTCGATATATATGCCGTTTTATAATAGTAAAGTATAAGGAATAATGTCAGCAAACATCCTGTTTAATTTAAATTACACATTTGTGGAAATTGCAAAGTCAAGGCATGAAATTACAAAACAACATTGGGTCGTTTTGAAATAGGAATTTTATTGTGATAAATAACAAATAAGAAACACACACTTAACAAACACTAAATGTACCGAACAAATATGATGAGCAAACATATTTATCGAGCAAGAAATAAACAGGGCAAATATATAAGGAACACATTGAGTTATTTAGCGACATGATAAAATATATATGATATGTTACATAAGCAAACAGGGTAGACCATGATCCTACAGGAGTGTCAAATATGAGTATGTTCTCTTTGTCAATGTGTTAAAATGCATATGTACATATTTAAGTACATGTAAAGCAAAATATCTCAAGATATAGATCTATTGTCTGAGAAAAATAACATACTTTGCATCAGTTAAAATATGATGTACGGAACTAATTGGGTGTGCGTGTATATTGTACACAATGAAGTATTTAGGTATTCATTTACCGATTCCTTCATCAAAGAAGGACTGACCTTCATTAAAAATGTATTCATTAACACAGTGATTAACAGTAATTCTATTTTTATAGACGGCGGGCATATAGTAATCGCATTGTCCGTCCTTCCGTCCGCCCGTCTGCCCTTCCATCCGTCCAAAATTCGTGTCCCTTCTATAACTTCTTAATCTGTGAATAGATTTCAAAATAACCTGGCGCAAATGTTCACCACACAAAGACGATGTGTGGCGTTCAACTCACAGATCCATGGGTCAAAAGTCAAGGTCAAAGGGTGCAATAACTTGTAACAAATTTCGTGTCCAGCCTGTAACTTCTTTATCTATATATGGATTTCAATATAACTTGGCACAAATATTCACCACACAAAGATGATGTGACGCATGTAACTCCCAGGTCCATGGGTCAAAGGTCACAGGGTTAAAATTACTTTGTCACAAATTTCGTGTCCGGTCTGTAACTTCTTTTTCTATCAATGGATTTCAAAATAACTTGGCACTCATGTTCACCACACTAATACGATGTGTCGAATTCAACTCCCGGGTCCATGGGTCAAAGGTCAATATCAGAGGGTACAATAACTTGTAACAAATTTCGTGTCCGGCCTGTAACTTCTTTATCTATAAATGGATTTCAAGATAACTTGGCACAAATATTCACCACACAAAGATGATGTGTCGCGTGCAACTCCCAGATCCATGGGTCAAAGGTCAAGGTCAAAGGGTACAATAACTTGTAACAAATTTCGTGTCCAGCCTGTAACTTCTTTATCTATAAATGGATTTCAATATAACTTAGTACAAATATTCACCGCACAAAGATGATGTGTCGCGTGCAGCTCCCTGGTCCATGGATCAAAGGTCGAGATCACAGGGTAAAATAACTTTGTAACAAATTTTGTGTCTAGTCTGTAACTTCTTTATCTATCAATGGATTTCAATATAACTTGGCACAAATGTTCACCACACAAAGACGATTAGTCGCTTTAAACTCATAGGTCCATGGTCAAAGGTCAAGGTCACAGGGTTCAATTTGTCACAAATTTCGTGTCCGGTATGTAACTTCTTTACATATCAATTGATTTCAATATGCTTTGGCACAAATGTTCACTAGACAAAGATTATGTGTCGCGTTTAACTCCCAAGTCCATCGGTCAGAGGTAAAGGTCACAGGGTACAATTTATTCTTTCAAAAATTTCGTTTCCGTTCTGTAACTGCTTTATCTATCAATGGGTTTCAATAATAACTTGGCGCAGATGTTCACCAGACAAAGAAGATGTGTCGCGTTTAGCTCCCTGGTCCATATGTCAAATGTCAAGGTCACAGGGTAAAAATACTTGTTTATCTTGGAATGGATTTCAAAGTTACCTGGCACAAATGTTTACCACATAAAGACGATGTGTCAACTCCCTGGTCCATAGGTCAAAGCTCAATGTCGAAGGGTACTTTTTTTTGGGGGGGGGGGGGGGATTTGTCACGTTACCGTGCCAGCTCTTGTTGTTTTATGAACCGTACATAACTATTTTGGAAAGAGGCATCAGAATAACGGCCCAGAAACCATTCAACTACAACGATTTATGTGCAATTCATTTTAGATTATGCGCAAAATACTGATGTTTTACGGGGATATACTGCAAACACTCTGTCTGTTGATCAGTCTGTTTCTCCATTCATCGGTCTGTCCGGTTTTGTCCGGATCATTACCCGGTCATCTTTCTATGAATCTTATTCAAGCTTTGTATTCTTCTTTGTCAATATATGGCACTGTGCATCTGTGATTTTGGTCATGATCAGACGACCGATAAATCAGTTGTGTACACTCGTGTGTTGCATTTTTTGAATTTTTTCCTGGAGGAATGTTGCCTGAAAATTAGCAATACCAAATGGACAATACTTATTCAGTATCATATGAACCTGTAAGAATCTGTAATTTTGGTCACGATAGCTTGACTAATAAAGGAACAAAAATGAGTCATGCAGAAAACACCACATACAGAACAAACAGCCGCCCAAACAGCAACACAAGAAAACAGCAAATGTACATAAATATACAAACATCAAGAGACGAACAAAGACAAAACAAACACACAATAGGGGGAAGATGGAAGTACCGCCTTGGACCGGTCAGTGACAAAAGTCACTGGGGTGTTAAACCGGTTTTGGGCGTCCAACCTCACACTTATTCTATCCTCAACCTCATATCAGAATATGCACTGTTAGCGAACTCAGAACAGCATCTGTAATGTATCCGTAGTAAAATAATTCATATTTTGGTGTCAAGCATATTTGCATTGGCAATAATAGTTACATACACATTATTCACTTATTTCTATAATATAATTGGAGGTTTTGTGTTGTTTACTTATAGCACAAATATTTTGAAAATCGGTGATCCTTCGAAAGCAAAAGTAGAAATGCAAAAAGAGAAAATTGCAGACGGTTTTATTGAGTCTTCATAATTAGTAATTAAAAGTGCAACACTACTCACGCCCCCTAGCACCGGCTTAAGCAGTATTCAATTTTCAAAACTAATAACATAAAAACTAATGATCCCGAAGGACCAGAAAATATAACAATACTGAGAATGAAGTACGGGGCGACTTTTTACGGTCGCCACACAAGCATTTTTGTATTACATTGTTCTTTTGTTATCACTGTTTTATATATAAAAAAGCATATGTTACCTGAATTTTAGATTACTGTAGAATCTACTGTAGATTAGATTGTTTTAAATGTTTATTTTTAAGCTTTTCTCTAACAGATACATTTAAACATCTTTGAAAAATCAGATCTGAAAACTTCTAAAGACACTGTTTCATTTTCTGTAGCCACATTTAAATGAAAAAGTAATATCGCCAAGCAGGCAAAGCCACATACTAGACGCAACCACCACCAAAAAATAGATAGACAGCATTTCGCACACACACATACACACAACCACACACGAAACACACACACACATCCGAGATGAACACAGAAAGCATCAACAAATACACAAGCACCAGAGAAAAACATTCCAAACAAGAACAAATAAGTACAATAACACAAGACAAACTAAATTAAGTGTGACAAATAGAGTACTGCATGACACGACCAGTAGCAAAATCACCACTGGGGATTCAAGATTAAAGATAATTATATTAAACTACTGTATTTCTCAGTTAACACCCCTAATGTCAGTGAAAATTAGTTTTTTTCTATTTTTACAAATAATTTATTCAATAACATATTCACCAAAAAAGCGTCTGTATAGATAATCAGAGAAAATGTTATTTTTTCCAGAAGTGTGCGTGCTGTAATAGGAACATTAGTTGCTTAGTTTCAGGAAAGGTCCTTATTTCTTTTCACAAAACTACGTTCATCCATATAATTCATTCATTAACCATATGTAAATATATTCTGAAAATGGGTGATCCCTCGAAAGAAAAAGAAGAAATGCAAATTGCAGACTCGGCTTTATTGAGTCTGTTCATGAGTAGTAATTAAAAGTACAACACTATTCACGCCCCTAGCACCGGCTTGAGCAGTTTTACTTGATCGGTAGGTGCATCAAGGATAAAAATAAAGTTTTCATATAAAAGAAACCATAAATTGTTTAAAAAGCTTCTACTTTTATCAAGAGAAAACATCAAACTAATGTCCCTCATTGTCATTTACTAAATAGTTTTAACTATGCTATCACCACCAAAGGTGTTCGTTTTCTATTGTATATTATAATGAAGATATAATACATACATATTTGAATAGCTCTGATCTAATATTCCAACCATCAGTTTCGAGGAAGAAACAAATCTCTGACATTATAATCTGTGAAAAATGCCCTTAGTGGTAGAAATGTTAGATCAGAGCTATTTAAGTATTTGTGTATTGTATATTATCTGGAAGATTTTGTAAATCATTAACTTTGTAACTTTTCTATACTCGACTTTAGCTCTTCTTATTATTTCCTAGCATAATTAATCGATATCAGCGTCAGTAGACTAGCCTTTCGTATACTAGTACACTCGAAATAATATGGAATTTTACCAGTGTATGTACTGTTTAAAACTACTTCGCTTTCAATGTTCAAGTAATAAACACTATACACTTCAGTCAACATGTCATTTAATACGTATTATGCAAATAATTATGTTACATAATGGTAAGTTTTGTTTTGCTGCAGCACTTACTCACTTTGTTGTACCTGTACAGCACTTCTTTAACTATAATAAGGTGAGACACGGAGTAACTTGATGGCGCATCTTGAAAAAGTTTGTATAACAGTCAGTTTGAATGTTTGTGGAAAAAACAGTGTAGCTTATTTGAAATACGAAGCAAATCATTATTTAATCAGCATGTAAAAGGTTATTCATGGAGCTTTTCAGACCTGGTAGGTATTGAGATATGGCAATCAATGTAGACTCGCTTAGCTGTAATAGGCACATAAAGTCAAGCACTGAACTGCTAGTAGCAGAATGAACAAAGCAATTTTCACTGTGTTGAGTGAAAAAGTGTAAATTGCAGTCAGTTGCATTATCATTAATCCCGTGGTTTAGCAATACATGATTGTTCAATACATTAATGTATTGTACAAAATATTAGTATTCAATACATGAGTATATTGCACAATATAGTAGTGCAGATAACATTGATGTACACTATATGAGTGCAAGATACATAATTGCATAATACATCACTATAAAATATGTTCAAAATATAAGTGCACAATACATGAATGTACAACACATGAGTGTATAAAACATGGGTGCACAGTATGAATGTACAATACATGGGTAGATAAAACATGAGTGCAGAAACATGAGTGTACAAAACGTGTGTACAATACCTGGGTGTACAATACATGAATATACAAATCATGAATGTACAAAACATGAGTGCATAACACATTATTATACAACACATCAGTGTACAATGCATGAGTGCACAATGCGTGAATATACACAGCATGAGTATTAATATATGCGTCTACAATACATGAATATACAAAGCATGAGTGCACAAACCTTCAGTGCATGGTAAATGAGAATAGTATGCAATGCATGAGTGTGCATTACATGGGTGTATTGTACATGAATATAGTGTACAATTCATGAGTGCAAAATGCGTGAAAATAGTACATAAAAGATTAGATTACATTCATATTGTTTGTTACTTTAGTCATTTTTTTCTGAAATAAATTCTAAACAAATACGCCCTGTTAGCAAAGCAGTACGAGCTTACACATGCTTCGAGTGTAAATAATGAGATGCATTATGGTTATTAGGAAAAAGTTCTAAATATAGTGTTACGAGCCATACGCAACAGAAAGACAAAGCCAGCAACAAACTTTACAGACTTTATTAAATTGAAATGACATGTTGTAGAAATACTTACATACCTGTTGTTTAAAGTCCAAACGAATAATCCAATTCTAGTCCTTTTGAACAATAAAATACTGGCACTTTTAATTTGAATTTCCCACACTTTTAATAATCCAGTGATTCAATTAGTATCCGAATTATTCACATTATTCACACGTAAACTTCTAATACACTGATGTTTGCCAAAATATTCAAGATAAAAACAGTATGTCACAGTGTGTAGGTTTATCATCACTTGCACGGCCTTGCTGTACAAGCGCGCTTTATGGCGACGTGATAGAGTGCATGACTGCGAACCTTGCGACCCGGGTTCCATCCCGGGTCTGAGCAGTTATGATTCTCTATAGGAACACCCGGTTACATATATACTTTATTACCATTCTAGAATGGTACTGAACAATCATAGACTTTCATGAAGATCACATGTTTACTTGTTTACAATAGAATTACTACATATAGTCTTTCTGGAAACTTCTATCCACAAAATAATATCATGTGACTGCTTGTTTACCAACAAATTATCAAATATAGATTTCTAGAACAATCTATATATTTACAAATTATTCTCTTTAATATTCCATTACCTTCTATAAGATTCTAAGAACTTTTAAAAGTTCTAAGGATAAAATAATGCATTTTAAGACATTTAGATACTAAGTAAACATCAAACTCAGATAGCAAACATGACTACATAACAATAGGAATACATTTACAACATACCTTAGCTGATGGATAACGAGCGTATACAAAATACACTAGATGTTTGATTACGAACGCATGCAATATACACTGGCTGCTTGATAACGAATTGTACAAAATACAATGCCTTTTAACAACTAGCGAAAATAAAATGTGCTGTCTTCTTGACAACTTTGGTTGACATTTATTTCAATATATTTTGTTTCGACTATAGTAAACACTCATTTTTATTTCCTTACCATTTACTTTACGGATTTTCATGTAAGAAATAATTACTTTATGAACTTGAATTAATTAAATATTATAGTGGTGCAATGCACTTACAACTGATGTTTCGGTCATCGCAGAAACCACAAGTCCAATGCCACAAAAGCCGTCTGATTATGGGACTACTCTGTTTGCAAATGCGAAAAATGGCATCAATGATTTGTTTTATACAATGCTACCGAGATGTTGTTATTGTTTTATAAATGTAACATTTTTTTGTATATTTATGAATATTTTAGACCTGAATTTTGCTCTTCTCCAGTTACCCGTTAACAAATCACAGTACAAAAGTATATCAGCGACCGACAAGGATCAGAACACGTTTAGGTCTGTTTTGTATACCATGACGGTAAGTTCATCTAAGAGCTGTAAAGGGAAAGGTGAAACTTTGCCGTGACAACCATTATAGATATGGGTCTGCTGTACAAATCAGAGTCAAAGACTGTCATCAGTACATGGTTTTTGCAGGAATCCCTCACATGATATTTGCTAGGTTCCAATTTTCAGTTGTACCGTATACAGAAATGGAAATATAATAGTTAAAGCTATTAAATGGTTGTTTTACGCACGTAAGTTTAGTAAACAAAGCGTGTTGGCTTATGGTAGATGTCTCTTTTGGTGCAAGGTGGTAAACTGAGCTGTTTTATTGAGTTTGATTTCGTTTATTCAGGTACAATATTTTTAAACATGTACACAATTGATATTACAGTCATATATAACATGCATAATGATAGTAATAAAACGAAACCACTTATATATTATTACAAACATTCTAGAAAAAATGAAGTCGAAACGATGTACACTGTGTTACCTAGAATTGGCATTCTTGACTGAATTCTGTTTAAATAGTTGCTGTTTTAACCTCTTTCAATATTGAATTTTCAAAGTGGAAACACCCATCTTTCCGCTCAATTCAGTATGAATGTTAATATCATGCTAATGATAGTAAGGTATTACAACAGGCTTAATATCGTGTTTAATAAAACATATTTGGAAACAGCACATTGATTATATTACATATTAGGGACATCACACATGAATAAAATAGCATATGTGGGACATTGCTCTTTGGGTCATATTACGTACGTGGGACATTGCTTTTTTTTGTTCATTGTGCATAGTTCATAATATACATATGGGAAATTGCACATGGATTTTAATATTTATTACACATGTATCCTGATACATATTTAGGCCATTCACATGGATAATATTATATATTTTTGACAATATACATAGTACCTAATGCGTATATAGGACATTGCACATGGATCATGATACATATTTTTAATAGTTCACATGGATTGTAAATACAATTTGGAACACTGCACGTGGTTCATAATATATATTTGGAACATTATACATTGATATTACAAAATAAATTAGGGAAAATGTACCTTGATCACAATGCATATTTGGAACACTGTACATGGATCATAATGCATATATTGAACATTTTACATGCATCACAAGGCATATATTGAACATTTTACATGTTATCACAAGGCATATTTTGGGACATTGTACATGGTTCAAAATACATGTTTAACATTATACATTGATCATAATACATATTTGAGATATTGCAATTGGATCACAATATATAATTGGAACATTGTACATGTATCATCCAACATTGTGGGAACATTTTACATTGTTCATGATACATATTATGAACATTGTTCGTGGGTCATAATTATGACATGGCCCATGTTTGAGAATACATATTTGAGACATTGCACATTGTTCATAATATATATTTGGGCCATTGTCCATGGTTCATAATAAATATTTGGGACATTGCGCATGATTAATAATACATATTTGGAACATTATACATGGATCATAATACATATTTGGGAAATTGCACTTTTAATTACAATACATATTTGGAACATTGTACATGAATCATACGAGTAAGGAATATATTGAGCATTTTACATGGATCATAAGGCATATTTGGGAGATTGTACATGGTTCTCAATACATGCTTATAACATTATACATGGATCATAATACATATTTGAGAGATTGCAATTGGATCACAATATATAATTGGAACATTGAACATGTATCATACAACATAGTGGGAACATTGTACATTGATCAGAATACATATTTGGAACATTGAACGCGGGTCATAATGTATAATTAAGACATTGCTCATGGTTTAAAATGCATATTTAGAGCCTTGCAGATTGATTGCGTGAAATATTTGGGACATTGTACATTTTCCATAATACATGTTTGGGACATTGTCAATGGTTCATAATACATATTTGGGACATTGTCCATGGTTCATAATACGTGTTTTGAACACTGCACATAATACACATTTGGGACATTATCCATGGTTCATAATATTTATTTAGGTCATTATCCAGTGCACATTATTCATATTTGGGACATTCGGACATTGTACATTTTTCATAATACATAATTGGGGCATTGCGCATGGTTAATAATATATATTTGGGACATTGCCCATGGTTCATAATACATAATTGAGGCATTGTCCATGATTCATAATGCATATTTGAGACATTGCCCTTGGTCACTAATGCATATTTGGGACATTGCGCATGGTTATTGATACATATTTTGGACATTTTACACGAGTTATAACACATAAAAAAATATGTGAGAAAATACGCACGTTTCATAATACGTTTTTGGGATATTGTAAATGGTTCATAGTACATATTTGCATTAAATTAATATGGATCGAGACTAGATGGGTTGCAATAGATCACCGTTAATTCATATTCATTGCTAATTAGAATAATAACTCCTACGATTTATTAATACATGTATTGTTTGTATTGTAATAAATAAAACAAATAAGAATAAATAAACGAACTTTAGTTTTGTCAATTTCGAAGAGAACAAATGATATTTTAGACATTGCAAATGGTTTATTATATTTTGGACATTACAAATTGTTTATAATTCACATGATTCATAATTGATACGGTATAAGCAGATCATAAAACATGTTTGGGAGTGTACATGTAGTCCGTTATGTACATCTGCACATAGATACTCGGGCTGAAATGATCAAATAAAAAATCTCATTTGTATGATTTATACATTTCAGCCAAAGACACAGGTAAATGTTTACGTTTATACTAGTACAGTAGAGCATCTGTAATAGATAGAATATATGCTCTTGGTATACCCCTATGTGTTTGATCATTCCACGTATTCACTCCTTTGCAAACGAAATAGACCCAGACTAGATAGCTGTTGTAGGAATTTGTTAACCAGGAATTGCTCTGCTTGTTTATAAATACAGAACACAGATCTGATTCTCAGTTGCCAATTAGCTGAAATTATTAACGTTAGAATCTAATTTATCTAATATAACTGATTTAGATGAACCTATAAGTACTAACATTTAATTGCACCTGGTGATTAGATTAAGTCATACTTGCATGAATTTACCTGTAACATTATTATTAAAATTTAGCTGTAACGATTATCAATGGTCTGTAGATTTTACTGTAATTACTATTATTTAACTGTAACTGTTAGGACTTAATGTTAACTATATATATTTGCTCATTCCCAAGAAAGTGTGAGTCACAGTCAATACGTTTGATTTTTATCTATACAAGTGATAAGTACTATTATTATATCAGGGCTCACACATTTTCTCCATAATATTTTTTTTAATTATTTAAGTCCATGCAGAGACGGAACGAGTATAATGAAACTTTCTCTATAAACCACTCCAACGGAGTTGTGACACAGGAGCAAAAGCTAGATTACGAGGCAAACAACTACTACCAGTTTGAAGTCACGGCAACAGTAAGTATCTACCACCTGTCTCTTTGACCCTCTCTTTGCAAGTGTGTACCCACCATCTGTCTTATTCACCCTCTCAAAGTCCGTACATATCACTTGTCTTATTGACACTCTCCTAGTAAGTGTATACCTACCTTATTGATCTCTCATTACGAGAGAAAAGACTACCATCGATTTTGCGTCATATTCACCGTCTCAAAGTCCGTACCTATCACTTGTCTTATAGGTCCTCTCCTGGTATATGCGTACTTACCATATGTCTTTTTGATGATAAAGTAACAAAGTCAAGCAGGAAAAGCCACGGACAAAACGCCACCATCACCAAAACACCGACAGAGAGCAATTTATATAGCAATTTATACACATACACACACATACAGGAGAAAGTCACATACAAGACGCAATCACCACCAACACATCGATAGACATGTCACACACATACACGCGCACACAACTAAACACACGCAAACACGCGAGAAGAACACAGAAAACACCAACAAATACACAAGCACCAGAGACAAACATGAACAAAACACAAGCACAAAGTCACAAGACAAACAAAAGTAAGGGTGACAAAGAGAGAACCGCCTTGGCACGGTCAGTAGCAAAATCACCACTGGGGTTTAAACCGGCTTACGGGCGTCCTATCCTCTCCTAGTAAGTGTGTACCTATACGTGTCTTATTGACCCTCTCCTGGTAAGTGTGTACCTGCCACCAGTCGTATTGAACCTCTCCTAGTAACAGGGGTACATACTCACCTGACAGGGGTTCATAAGACAGGTGGTAGGTATACACTTACTAGGATGGGGTCAATAAGACAAATGATAGGTATACACTTACCAGGAAATGATCACTCAGACAGTTGATAGGTGCACAACTTCTAGGTGGTGAGGATCAATAAGACATGTGGCATTGACCCTCTCATAGTAAGTGTGTACCTACCATGTCATTTTTACCCTCTCATGGTGTGTACCTACCAACTGGATTATTGAACCTCTCCTAGAAAGTGTGTACCTACCACCTGTCATACTGTAGGATGGGGTCATAGTAAGTGTGTTCCTACCATCTGTCTTATTGACCATAACCTTTATTGTCACCAAAACGTATCGTAGTTGTAATCTTATTGTTCTGGACGATGTTATATATGGTCCTATACATCCTGTACACATACAAAAGTCTATGGTATCATATGCGACCAGTTTGAACCCATGTGAGACGACTAGTAGCACGGTGTTTCATCAGTATCCAGATTGTTCGAGATTATGTCTTTTTATAACGAAATTTGGCATGCGTCCACTCTAAACCTGAAGCAGATGAAAATGTGTCTAGCAGACATCAATGCTGGCACTGAAGGTTAATTGGTATACACGAGAGCTAATCTTGTTTTAAACAGAAATATACGGCATCTATCTTAACATATTGAAAGTGTCGGGCAATAATGTTCTAATGCTAATGCAGTTGCGTTCAATCATTTTTGCCTTTGCAGAAGTCCTCACTAATTGTTTGGCATTCATTGAATGACTTGGGAAGACAATCGAAGGTATAATTAATTAATTCATTGTGAAATGTCGACCGGTGAGGAAGTTGATTGTATATCTGGTTACATGGCGTCAACCCCTACTGATGTCAGTCTTGTGATGCAATATGTGTACATGATGAATATCGTCTCTGTGTTACAGGACGGCGGGGGCAGGAACACCACAACTGATCTCATCATACGGGTGTTGGATGTTCAGGACACCTCTCCATTCTTCACAAGAAACTCCTACAGAGAGTCTATATATGAGGAAATCAGCATTGTAAGGAGCTATGTGTTAAAATACACAAAAAGCAATATCAACCTAGTTATAAGGACATGTGTGTCGTGCTTAGTATTGTGTAAGATCATTGAATTACTCTTTACTTATTCCTTGACAATGGCGATCTTCCTCTGGAAGGGGACCTGTGTCTGGACTGGTATACCGCTGTATATATCAGGGTGTAATATTGTCGATATATACTACTTTGCATGACTGGCTTAGTGGTTGCTATCAGCTGCCAATAGGTTTAGTTATGAATTTGGATATGACAGAAATACCTGTCTCCAGAACATTAAGTATTTCTAATAATCCATCTTGAACCAAGTCAACTCGCTTCTTAACATCAATGCATGAAACACTAAATTATGATACAGTAATCTCATTTAGGTGTTGATCAATGAAAATAAAATGTACGTTATAGTGATATAAATCGAACACATGATGGCAGTATTTTGTATTTTACTATTTGGCATTTTCTATCTAATGGCAACATAATATCATTGTTCATCGTCATCGTCGTCATTGTCCTTTTATTGTCATCGTCGTTGTCGTCATGAACAACATATTCACGTACGGTGTCGTCATATTGATTAAGCGTTATAAGGCTAAATTTGAGCAAAGTTTATAATGTTTTTAAAGTACAAAAATGAGTCATGCAGGAAACACCACATACAGAACAAATAGTCGCCCGAACGGCAACACAAGGAAACAGCAAATGTACATAACAATAAAAACAACAAGAGACGCACAAAGACAAAACAAACACACAATAGGGGGAAGATTTAAAGTTGATATTTCACAACGCAGATTCGTGGTCACTCATTTACTAGAGGATCTCACTGATCAGGGTCGGCACTGTTTGTCCTAAACTTCTCCAACAAATTTAAGTTTTTTTATACTTAGTGGACTCTGTAGTTAAAATATGGCGGTCAATTCCACTGTGAGAATATAGCGTTCAATATAGCTTAGGGTTTAATTACGAAATAAGCAAGATCTTTTGAAAGGGTCATAATACACAGGTTAAATGTAGAAACAAAATTGTGTTTCAGGGTTCGTTTGTTACAAGTGTCTACGCTGAGGATGGAGATCGAGGCGTATCAAATAAAATAGAATATAGAATCAAAAAAGGTAAGACAAGTGCCATGGATAATCACGAACAGGCCAGTGTACTAAATAAAATTTGAATATTCTGTATAGATCTTGGTCCAGTTAGTATACAAATGGTGGTGGGCGCACTATAATGGATACTACAATAAAGACATATCGTACATGGGCTACTACAAGATAGACAGATGCGCATGATAATACACGATAGACAGATACACGTGATGATATAAGATAAACATATACATGTGTTAATACGACTTGTGCAGGAGAACGTGCTCATACAGGGTAGACAGATACATGTGTTAATACGACTTGTGCACGAGAACGTGTTCATATAGAGTAGACAGATACATGTGATAATACGACTTGTGCAGGAGAACGTGCTCATACAGGGTAGACAGATACATGTGATAATACGACTTGTGCAGGAGAACGTGTTCATACAGGGTAGACAGATACATGTGTTAATACGACTTGTGCAGGAGAACGTGCACATACAGGGTATTCAGATACATTTGATAATAAAAGACAGACAAATACACGTGCTAATGCTAGAATTACACATATATATATAACTGGCAATAATGCTGAATATAACCGGAAAAGGATATATCACTGTGGTGCAAGCTGTGCGGCCGCAAATGTTCAGACTTTTCTAAGATGGTGGACAAAACGGAGGCTGAAAGGTAAGCATCACATTTTTACACTGTTTAAACTATGTAGATTTTTCTTTCAGCCATTTAATTGGTGCCATAACACAGCATTATAACGCCCGTCAACAGTGGCATACCTCCTTATGGTTCATGTCTGTGTGTAAGGCTCAAAATCTTCGGTAAACTTTGCAGAAACTGAAAGTCAGAAATCGAATCGAGAAGGAGGTCATATTTTGCCTCATTGTAAGCTTACCAACTACGCTAAATATTTTCTAACACTGTGGTTATATGCATCTGAGCCCGATAGTAACGTTGAGTTACCTAGTTTGTGGCACAGATCTACATTTTGTCTTTTGGAGACATTTGAAAATAATGTCGAGTGTACGGTTTAGCCATTAGAGGTAAAAGTGCACTGTACGGTTTAGACCCGAAGTTTTTTGTACGGTTTAGCCACGATTTTCTTTTGAAAAAACTGTACGGTTTAGACACAAAACAAATACTACCATTTGAATCTGCGCCCTAGGTCTAGATATTATAATCCCAACTATTTATTATGGATCTTGCTTCATGCAATGCATATTTGCGATTATGACAGCATATAACAAACATTTAGGATCGAGATCAGAAGCACAGTATACAATTGGTTTAAACGTATTTTATTTTTAAATATTTGCATGAATATTGTAATGATAACACAAAGGAAAAGAAAAGGATGGAAACGAAAACAAGATTGCTTATTGTGTTTCTCCCCCATCACCGTAACAACTGAACTCGCTTTATGCGGAAATGACTGCCCGTTATTGTACTATATTAATTGTACTGAAAAACTAATTAAATTAATTAAGCAGGATATATCAGTTTATACAAAAACTTTTTGAGAAAGATACTTCAGAATAAAAGAAAAAATAAATAACTAAATAAAAGGAAACGAAGGTTGACACATATAATTATGTAGAGAGATCTAGGATTCTGAGCAGTACAAGCACATTCGAAAGAAGGTGAGCGTTACCGAGTTTATTAGAATCGTTTTGAGGTTTGGATAAACCGATGTACAGCTTCGTCTATAATGCTGTTTGTATTATACTTTAAAAGAGGATCATCAAACAGAAAGACACACAGGGACGGAGTAGTGAATCTGGCAACATCATCAAAAAGTTGTTTTCCTTCGTTGGTTCCCTTCGTTGGTATATTTGCAACAGCTTAAGAAGAAGTGCGATGCGTTCTCAGCTTAAGAAGAAGTGCGATGCGTTCTCAACGAGGCCACATGTACACAAGGCAGTGTCAGATATGTTCTTTGAGAATAGGTCATGGTTCAAGGAACTGCAGTTTGTACGAAGCCTCTTGTGCAGGATCTTCTGTTTTCTGACACCGTAATAAAATGTTTGGGAACAGTTAGCAGATTGACATTCAAAGACGTTTTGAATGTGTTTAGAGTAGAAGATTGTTTTTCATTTTCGGGGAGATTGTTCCATTCCTGTATTGTTGCAGGGAGGAAATAGTTGCAATAACGGGTTGTGCGACAGGCCAGATGTTGAATATCACCAGCGTTTTTTAATCTTAAATGGCATTGAGAAACACTTCCAGCCACTTCAGGTACCAGTTTTGTGAGATATTTTGAAGTTAAATGAAACACCATTTTATAAAAGAGAATAAGTCTGTGTTTGACGTCTGGTTTCAATGCGTTTCCATCCAACTTCATGCAATAATTTACAAACAGAAACCAATTTAGTTGTCCCAGTTACTATACGGGTAGCTTCATATTGATGTTTTCAAAACTGTTAGATTCTCTGGCATTACAGTTATCAAATACAGTATCATCGTATTCTAAAATAGGTATCACGAAATATACGTAGATTGTTTCAAGGGAATATCTGTTCGAAGTGAATTTGAGTTTTCGCATGCCATTTATTCTTGTCCATGCCTTAGTAGCGATATATTCGATATGACAGTGCCATGTTAGATCACGTGCGAGATGAACGCCAATGTGTTTATGTGAATCTACTTCAGGAATTTGATGGTCTTGCATATATACGGATGAGACATTTTTCTCGAGATTATTAACGACTCAGTCTTCTTAGGATTGAATTCAACTAGCCATTTCTCTGCCTTTTTAATACATGATTATTGATATTTGTTGCCGTATGTAAGGGAGTAATACCTACACTAAACAAGCTAGTATCGTAAGCAAACAAACGAATGTTCCATCCAATGTCGCTAACAATATCATTTATAAAAACAAGAAATAACAATGGAACTAATATATATCCTTGTGGAACACCAGCTTCATATCCAGTCAGAGAAGGTACCAGGTAAAATTACACATCTGCTTTCTATCAGTAAGATAGCTGGAAAACCAGAATAGAATTATGGGTAGAACATGACCTGAATATATACTGGTTATCAAACATTTAAGGACAATGTTTTACTTTAAAAATTGAAGTGAATTGATTTTTAAAGTTAACTAACATGTGTGACGAAGTACATTTAGAACATGTTCTATATCTCGATAGTTACTTCCTTTTCATTTAATCAAGTGCGCAATTTCTAAACTGAAAGTAGAACACGTTTCGCTGACTACACACGAAGTATTCGATAAATCAAGGTTAGTGAGTTTGGCTCTGTGTTTCTAACGAGTTACCCCTTTCAAACATATTAGTTTTAGTAAGAGAATATGCCTTGTATGCACTGTCAATCTGTTTTAGTCATAAATTAGCCTTTGTAAATACAGTCTGTATGCCGTTATTTATAGAAGGAGCGACACTCGGAAATGTCCGTCCTAGTTCGTTGATATTCGGGATTATGTTAGGTGGCGGGCGATGCAATCCGTCAGATGGCGGTCTAACACCGGTATATAAACCGCTGCATTCTCAGTTAGAGTGGAGAACGGCATCGAACATCGTTGAATGCAGATCCCTGTTTATAATTGGCAATGCAGTAATTCAGCGCAGATCTTTGGGTATACATTTATAGCCTATTAGCAGTGTGTTTTCCTTTCTGCCTCTTTGAAGCCCAGCTTTATTGAGGTCGTTGGAATAAAAGCATTGCTTACGCTGCCCGGGCTGAGCGCTGTAAGTACGGAGAGGCTTATTTGAGACCCTGTTTTTAGACTTGCTTTGTGAAGCCTACGGGAGCTCTGAAGCATATTAACTAACCACAAAGGGAGACCAAGGCGCCATTGAAGCCTCGCTTTATTGGTGTTTTGCTCTGTGTGCTGGTGGTTTGTTGGACAGCAGACCTTGGAGCCTTTGAAGCCTCGCTTCACTGGCTCCTAGCTCTGTGAGGTCGGAGCTCCGAATCAGTTCATAGATAGGTAGAGTTGACGGCTCTGTGGGTCATTGAAGCCTGGCTTCACTGGCTCCTAGCTCTGTCACGCCGAAGCTGTTGAAGCCTCGAATCTATAGAGTTAATTATATTAGCCTGCAGCTCTTCGTGAGTCATCGAAGCCTAACTTTGTTGACTCGAGGTGTTGTAGCTCAGATAACTCTGACCGAAGGCTTCAGCAGGTGATAAGTGTATTGGCTTCATTGAGGCCATTGGCTTCACTGAGGCCATTGGCTTCATTGAGGTCGGCTTCATTGGGTCGGCTTCATTGAAGCCGAATTCGTTGAAGCTTAGTGTACATACCGAGTGTTACTCTTTCACATACTCCGTGATTTATTTGTGATTCAGTTCTGGTGCCAATCATTTTATAATCAAAGTTAAATTTATTTATTCCATGTACAATCATTTGCGAAGCCTAAGAGTTTTTAGGCCTAAGGAAAATTAACGTTATTTGTAAATATTCTCGCATAGTTTAGTTTTTCTAATCAATGATCAAAGAAGACCTCGAGGAAAATTTATACCGCTCGGATTAAAAAGGAATAAACGTTACACATGTTTTTGACATGTCGGCAATTCATTTAGCGAACATAATGGTTAATCTGTATCATCTGTCAGAAAAAAGAACCTACCCTCGGATTATGTTTTACAGGCATTTAGTTGAGATGATGTAATTTAGCACTTGGTCGCTATCTCGTCAGTTTCGCGATAACGGATCTGAACTGAGTCTGTATGGAATGCCTAAATGCCATTTCGTAGGGCATACATGCATTTTAAAGGTGACATAAAAACAAATGTTAAATAATTATATAACAGAAAAGGATAACAAGTTAATGAGAAAAAACATCTATTTATTGGACCGAATAAATTGCCAATTCTAAAATCTTCGTCAATATCTTGAATTTCAATGGTTTGCATTTCACCATTTAGAATTATTTTGCTTGTTTATTTCAAAACGTCTGGTATTACATTAAAAGTTACTGTACGTTGCTCCGACTTCCCGATATATATGACTTATCTCTTTTCTTCTATTTTTCATTGGATTTCTCGGATTGGCATCTACACAGTGGCTGATGGTTTCCTTTGTCTCGCAATAGTAACAGGCAAATAATCTCAAAAGATATGTAAAGTAATCTAAAGTAACAGTACAAAGTGCTTGACTTAATTTCAGACGCTCTGCATTTGCATTAGGACTGAAATGAGTAAAACACTTTTACCCAAATACCCAATCAGTTCAACTTAAAAATCAATTCTCTTCAAAACTTTTTATGCCCCCCAGATAAGATCTGGGGGGGGGGGGGGGGGGCATATTGTTTTTGCCCTGTCTGTCTGTTTGTTTGTCAGCAACTTTAACATTGGTCATAACTTTTGAGTACAGATAGAGACTTGATATTTGGTATGCATATGTATCTCATGAAGCCGCACATTTTGAGGGTTAACATGTCAAGGTCAAGGTCATCCTTCAAGGTCATAGGTCAAATATATGGGTCAAATCACCGACTTTAACATTGGCCATAACTTTTGGACCATTAGAGATAGAGACTTGATACTTGGCATGCTTGTGTATCTCATGAAGCTGCACATTTTGAGGGGTAACATGTCAAGGTCAAGGTCATCTTTAGGGTCAAAGGTCAAATTGTCTGTTTTTTTGTCTGTAACTTTAACGCAACTTTAACATTGGTCATTACTTTTGAGTCAGTACAGATAGAGACTTGATATTTGGTATGCATATGTATCTCATGAAGCCGCACATTTTGAGGGGTGACATGTCAAGGTCAAGGTCATCCTTCAAGGTCAGAGGTCAAATGTATGGGTCAAATCACCGACTTTAACATTGACCATAACGTTTTGACCAGTAGAGATAGAGACTTGATATTTGGCATGCGTGTGTATCTCATGAAGCTGCACATTTTGAGGGGTGAAATGTCAAGGTCAAGGTCATACTTCAGGGTTAAAGGTCAAATTGTCTGTTTCTTTGTCTGTAACTTTAACATTGGTCATAACTTTTGAGCCAGTACAGCTAGTGACTTTATATTTGGCATGCATATGTATCTCATAAAGCCGCACATTTTGAGTGGTGACATGTCAAGGTCAAGGTCATCTTTAAAGGTCAGAGGTCAAACACATGGGTCAAATCACCGACTTTAACATTGGTCATACATTTTGAACCAGTACAGATAGAGACTTGATACGTGGCACTCTTGTGTATCTCATGAAGCTGCACAGTGTGAGGGGTGAAATGTCAAGGTCATTCTTCATGGTCAAAGGTCACCAACTTCAAATTGGCCATAACTTTTGAACCAATAGAGATAAAGTCTTAATATTTGGTATGCATGTGTATCTCATGAAGCTGCACATTTTAGGGGGTGACATTTCAAGGTCAAGGTCATCTTTCAGGGTCAAAGGTCACCGACTTTAACATTGGCCATAACTTTTGAACCAGTAGAGATACAGACTTGATGGTTGGTATACGTGTGTTTCTCATTTCGCTGCACAGTTTGAGGGGTAACATGTCAAGGTTAAGGTCATCCTTCATGGTCAAAGGTCACAAACTTTAACATTGGCTATAACTTTTGAAGCAGTAGAGATACAGACTTGATATGTGGTATGCATGTGCACCCCATAAGCTGCACAGTTTGAGGGGTGACATGTCAAGATCAATGTCATCCTTTAGGGTCAAATATCATATCGAGGGGGCATAGTGTTTCACAAACACATCCTGTTAAGTATAACATTGTCTTCAAATGTTAACAAGTAGAGATCCAGATTATATGCTATGCTTCTGCTCTCGATCCTAATTGTTTGTAATATACTGTCAAAATCGCAAATAGGCATTGTGTGAAGGAATATCTACACCAATTAGTTGGGATTACGCTATCTAGACCTACGACGCATATTCAAACGTTAGTACTTAAATCTGTCTAAATCGTACAGTTTTTGTAAGAAAATCGTGTCTAAACCGTACAAAATAGATTGGGTCTAAACCGTACAGTGCACTTTTTACCACTACGTGCTAAACCGTACACTCGACATTTTTTTCAACTCTCTCAAAAACACAAAATGCAGATTTGTGCTTCAAACTAATTATCTTAACGTTAATATCGGACTCAAATGCATATACCCACAGTGTTAGAAAAGGCTTAGCGTTGTTGGTAAGCTTAAAATGAGGCAAAATATGACCTCGTTCTGGATTCGATATCTGAATTTCGGTTTCTGCATTGTTTACGGAAGATTTTGAGCCTTACACACAGACATGAACCATTAGGAGGTAAACCGCTGTTGACGGGCGTTATAATTCTGTGTTATGACACCAACTAAAAGACGGAAAGAAAACTCTACATTGTTTAAAAAGTGTAAAAATGTGATGCTTACCTTTCAGCCTCCTGTTCGTCCGCCATCTTGGAAAAGTCTAAACATTCGCGACCGTACAGCTTGCACCACAGTGTATATATAAATGCTAAATGCAGAATGAAAGTAATGAATAAAATTGAGCTTTCTGCATTGCTTGCAGTCTGCATTAAGCTATCACATATATTTAGGAAAACCTATATTTCTTTATTTAATGGTTATTATATAGGGTTTTGGTTATTTTCTTCAGACGTAAGGCTCGTTTATTGGAGTGTATATTTCGGAGAGTATTGGATGAGTATTGTATGCGCCAACGTGCGTAGGCTGCATTGATTTCGCTCTGATATTTTGCATAGTTTTAAGAGGAAGAAACTTCATAAAACTTTCCGAAACGTGACACCATTGTGCATGAAGGACGTGTGAATAGATTGGTGTACTTTTTAGTGATTCTGTTGTGTGATTTGACAGAAAAAAAGTGAATTTAATAAATTTTGTACCATATTTGATTTTTAAATTCAAATGTGTGCGCCCCAGGCATCAGGACATACAGGTGGAGGTGAGAAGCGGATTAGTGGAGAAGACTAGAGCACAACTAACCTATACAAGGTGTGATCTTTCCTTTATAGGGCAATTATCGACCAATTTAAAACACAACAACGTATTGGTATCAAGATTAAAACAGCTAGGACTGTTAGACTTCGGGCAATTTGGATTACCTAAAGTTAGGGGTTCAAGAGGGGGCAACTCAAAATCAAAGCGTATTTGGGATGAAAATAAAGGCGTTCATTTAAACAAATTAAGGGAAATACCCCAATCAATTCAAATTATTTCTGAAAATCGTCTGGCCAGAAGGGAAGTTCCATCTGCTGGTGTAAATTTCTATCACTTGAAAGAGTTCCCCCAGATAATCCGACCTATTGTTTCAAAACCTCACAGAAATACTGGTAAATTCTCAGCAGTGCCCTTTCCCAAGGAAACACTTACGCCAGTCAGAATTCAGACTGTTGTAAAAGTATGCAGTATAAACCCTAGATCAGTCAAAAACAAGGCTCTTTCTATTTGCGACTTTATTGTTTCAAACGACTTAAATGTGGTAGCGGTTACAGAAACCTGACTCGGTAGTTCTGTAGACAAATCATGCTTAAGTTAACGAACTGGTTCCCGCCAATTACAAAATCAATCATGTGCCTCGCTGCAATGGCAACCGTGGCGGCGGGGTGGCAGTCATACATAAGACTTCAATAGGACTTCGCCTCCATGCTTCAATAAGAGATGGTGATTTCTCAAATTTTGAGTACGTGGATTGCATCGTACGTATCCGAGATATCACATTACGCCTAGTAATTGTTTACAGACCACCGCCATCGCGGCGGGTAAATGGTTTTAAAACCGGAGAATTTCTTGATAATGAATGACCATTTTCCTACCTAAATTTGCGACTTGTGACAGGCCAATCATCATTGTAGGGGACTTAAACATCCATCTTGACAATCAAGGTGGCATGACACAGCTAACTTTGTTAGTACACTAGAGTCATTTGGATTGCAACAGCATGTGTATGAAGCCATTCATATTGGTGGACATACCTTGATGTGGTTATCACGAGAAACGGTGATGACTGTGTGTCAAATATTGAAGTCACCGACCCAGGACTATCTGACAGTACTGGTAAAGTTACGCGCGATCATTTTTTGTAACTTTTGAAGCAAAGGCGGCTAAACCTCCAACAGTGAGAAAAACTGTTTCATTTCGAAAGCTTGGGGCAATTATTGTCGACTCATTTAAAAGAGATCTCCTCAACTCTGAATCCATCAAAGCAAGTTTGCAAATGGCAGATGTTGACGAACTGGTTAACACATATACACAAGCGTTGGCGGCACTTGCCGATAAATATGCACAATTGTGTACAAAAACCATAACGCTCAGACCATCATGTCCTTGGTATACCCAGGAACTGCACAATGCTAAACATCTACGTCGCAAGTTTGAAAGACATTGGAAAATTGGAAAAAGTCCAGACTCACAATAGACCATCAGCTATACAGAGAACAGTGTGCAAACGTAAACAAGCTGTTGACAAAGTCAAAGGTTGATTTCTACTCAGAAAAAGTAGAATCTTGCCAGGCAGACTCAAAGAGTCTTTTCAAAGTCACTAAGCAACTGCTAGGTACAACTAGTGACATCACATTGCCTAAGACTTCGTCCTCAAGACAACTTGCACAATACTTCCGTAACTTTTTTGCCGACAAAGTGGGCAAAATACTGGCAGATATTGCATCAGGCACTGTATCGAGTGCGCCAGTTATCACTGAAATGCAGCGTGCAACGAACGTTTTAGATAGTTTTGTTACAGCTACAGAAGAAGAAGTAGAACAGATCATTAAGGCATCCCCTTGCAAGTCTAGTGAACTGGATCCAATACCTACATGGCTGTTAAAGTCATGCATTGATGAACTTCTACCGGTTCTGACAAAAACTCCTCTTTAGACTCTGCCTACGTTCCAAAAAGCTTCAAGATGTCACATGTCAGACCTCTTTTGAAGAAAACGAATCTCGATTTAAATGAACTTAAGAATTATAGGCCTGTATCGAATGTGTCGTTCGTCTCCAAAGTGTTAGAAAAAGTGGTCGACAAACGCATTGAGTCCCACTTGACCTCTAACGAACTACGTGAGCACCATCAGTCGGCATACCAAAAACATCATTCAACAGAGACTGCTCTCCTAAAAGTTCAGAACGACATCCTTTAATCCCTAGACAAAAACGAAATTACAATTCTGGTCATGCTTGACTTATCGGCTGTATTTGACACTATCGATCATGAAAATCTGCTAAAACGCCTGGAAAAAGACTTCAGAATTATTGGAAAACCTCTTGAGTGGATAACCTCCTATCTGAATGACCGCTATCAGATAGTCTCAGTAGATGGAGAACTGTCCATACCAGTTAAAATGGAATATAGCGTGCCACAGGGTTCCGTCCTAGGACCGAAACACTACACCATGTACACAAAACCTGTCGGCTCTATCTGCGGTCACTATTTCTATGCCGATGACTCGCAGTTATACCTATCCTTTAAGCCCAATGGCATGTCCTGTCAACAGGAAGCTTTATCGCGATATGAGGACTGTCTCAAAGAAGTAGTCTCTTGGATGCATCAGAACATGCTGAAGCTCAATACTGACAAAACTAAGGTCATTCTGTTTCATACGAAACACACAAAAGTATCTGCAGAGTTTAATGTGAAAGTAGGGCCCTCTAAAATCAGACCGTCTTTGTGTGTAAAGAATCTCGGTTCATGGCTCGATTCACAAATGGATGTGACATCACATGTAAATTCCGTGTGTAGGTCTAGTTATGCACAGCTACGGTAAATAGGCCATATAAGAAAGTACCTCTCACCTGATTCTACCAAGACTTTGGTAAACTCTCTTGTTTAAATAGACTACTGCAATTCACTGTTGCATGGAATTTCAAACAACTCACTGCGGAATTTTCAAAGAGCGCAAAATAGAGCAGCCCGCATCATAACCAGAACCCCTCGATATAATCATATCACGCCGGTTTTGAAGGAACTTCACTGGCTTCCAGTTCAACATCGGATTGAATTCAAATTTCTGACTCTTACGTATAAAGCCATGCACAATGAATCTCCCAAGTACATTGTCGACATGCTTGATGTGTACAGGCCGCGCAGAGAGTCGAGGTCGGCAAGTAGATCATTGCCGTTGGTTGTGCCGAAAAGTCGTATGGTAAAATACGGTGAGAGAAGTTTCATGCATGCAGCTCCAAAGCTTTGGAATGCTCTACCGTCATGCATTGGAGAGACAGGATCACTGGCATGTTTCAAAGGGTGTCTGAAAACGCATTTTTTCAACATTTCTTAGGACAGTTTAGTAAACGATATGTTGCATATCTTTCATGGACCAGATAGACACTCATGTGATTCATCCCGGTTAGTGATGTCATATCTACTGTATATCTAAGTCACGTCTTCAGTACAAGTCGCGGGTGAGGGCACTCTGTGTTGATGATTATAGTTGTGATAATTGTACCCGATTCAATGGGGCTGGGGCTTGCAATCCATGAGAGCAACATGTCTCATATTGGTGAGGGAGAATTTCATTCCCTATTCTCGACTATTGAGAGCAACATGTTTTCATGTAAAAGTGGGACACTGGTCCCAAGTCTCTGGTTGTGAGTGGTCTTTCCGACCAACTTTGGATTGTGACTTCGGAAGGCTGTATCGTTTTTAAGATATTGCTATTGTTTGCACTGAACTGCTATGGTCACTGTATGGTGTTCATTTACTTGGACTACTGTATGCACCAGATTCCGTAATTATATATTTTCTGTTTTGTGTATACGAGGGGTGTTCCAAAAATAATGTCACTTGCATGGGTGCTCATATAGCGGAAGTGCTTCTGTTCATTTTAATTTGCTCTGCCCTTCATTCAAAATACTCTCCGCCAGCCAGAATACACCTTTTTAGCCGTTCAATCCATTTTTGGAAGCATTTTTCATACTTTTCAATGGGGACACCCATCAGACACTGATAAACAGCAGATCCAAGGGCATTTCTCGAATTGTATCTCCTTCCAGATAAATTATATTTAAGTTTTGGAAAGAGAAAATAGTCGCAGGGGGCCAAGTCTGGCGAATACGGATGGTCCGGAAGGACGGTAACCTTCTCTGACTCCAAAAAGTCAGTCACAATACGTGCCTTGTGAGCAGGTGCATTATCATGCAAAAGTCGGACATACTTAAGTCCTGTTTTGGGGCGGGTACTTTTGTAGTAGTTCTTCAACTTTCTCAGAACAACGTTTTTATAGAACTTGCCTGTGACCGTTCTACCTTTTGGCACCGGGATTTGAATAGCTGGACCCTTATTAGTGAAAAAAATAGCATACAAAACCTTCTTTACCGTTCATATTCTTTTGGCAATACTTGGGCGTCTGGCATTTTTAGTGGCCCATATTCGGTCGGAAACCTTCCGCTTTGGTTCTAAATAATACGCCCAGGTCTCATCACCAGTGACTATATTATCAAAAGCCTTTTTACTATGTTTTGGGTACATTTTGAGAAGTTGTTTTGCCATTGTTACACGCGTCTTCTTTGCTCATCCGTTAACAAATGGGGTATCCATCTTGCATTTATCTTTCTAACTTTTAGGTGTTTCTTCAAAATTGCATGAACTCTTGCCAACGACAAGTTTGTCATTCGAGCCAATTGTCTAACGGTGATTCGAGCATCAGTTTTGAGAATATTTCGGATTTTTTCTATGTTACCTTTGGTCGTAGTTGTTGCAGGACGACCTGGGCGAGCAGCATCTTTCAGTTGCTGCTGCCCAGCACTAAATTTAGCTACCCACCTACAAACAGTCCTGTGGGACATTTGGCCCTCCCCATAAATGTCACACACCTCGCGGTGAATATCTACAGCCTTTATGCCGAGTAATGACCTACCTTTTATATAGGCCCTAATTTCAAGAACATTTTAAGCTCGTTTTCCTGTCATTTTGTGTATAGTCTAACGAATAGGCTATGAAACGATGTACACTGTACCAAGGCAAATGAGCGTGTGGACGAGATATTTACCTGTGTCACGAGCCAGTGATCACTCAATCGACACGAGGTGGTTTTGTGCATGAATTGCACGATTTCCGCGAAATAAAGCACAGATGACATTATTTATGGAACACCGCTCGTATAATGGCTCGAGTGGTATTTTGGTTTGTTCATTTTGCCGCCTATTGCCATAGAGGGAATCATGTGGTTCCCTCCGGCTAGTGATTTTATTTATATTGTATATTGTATATTGTTTATTGTCCGGATAGATAATCATGCGGTTCGTTCCGGTGATTTCATCCATGTGAAGCGCTTTTGAACGCACATATCCTGTGTGAAACGAGCGCTATATAAATGTGGTATGATAATAATAATATTAATAATATTGTATTCTGGGTGGTTGTTTCGAGACGGTGTACTATGCATTGAAATAAATTTAGTATTATCATTTCTTCAGATTATTATAATCGAGTTTGTAACGAACATACTTATAATGGTGGTAAATTCTAAAGAGTAAACAAATACCCCGGGGCCAGAAAGGGTTACCGTGCACCCCCCCCCCCCGTCTGACTTTTTTCATCGGTACCAGGGTGTTTGGTAGGGTCTGGTGAATGGAAATCAAAATTGTACCCATGAAAAAACTCATTCCTGCTATGGGTTTTTCTACCGTTTTCATGGCAACCGGAGGTCTGGACAACGACGGTGGGTAAAGGTTATAATGTAGTATATTTATGTTATTCGGGGCACTAAGAGTTTGAAACTGGTATCACACTAAAGTTAAGACATTTGGTCTTTAATTAAGAATATGTTTTTGTTAATTACCTCATTTGCATAATCATGCATATTAATGAGAAACCCAAAAAATGAAGGAAAAAAGACTAGAATATGGTGAAAACTAGATCTGAAATCACCTGTGATGATCCAAATACACGCAAATATGTTTTTAACATGAAACATCCCCAATGAAAGTATTATTTAAAACAAAATCTTGTCTTTATAGCTTACTTGCATTTTTATTGCATTTTTGAGTATCCATAGCAGAGGTACGTCCGGGTAGCGTAAGCACACAGAGAATATAGCATTATATCTCAAGGCCTTCGAGAGAGAATAACTGACAGTATCAACTTGTTACCAAACATAAAGTAAATACACTGGTATTTGATTTAAAATGTATTGTAGTTAATACGTTCATTAGCATATTCATGAATATAAATGAGAACACCGAAAATGAAAAAAAAACTAGAGGTTTGTTTTTGTCACAAAAACAGATGTCTCCCCCACCCATCCTCTATCCAATACACAAGTGTAATTCTGTAACTCCAAACTTATCAGGGTCTAATTTTTAAGTCATCAGGGGCAATAACTCCAACATTATTAGGGGAGACAATTAAAAAGCCCCAGGTACACAAAAACACATGCTAGTCAACATTCTTGTGCAATTTTGTGACTCTAGTACTAGTGGTTTGAGATACATGTGACACAAAGTAACGTTTCTCTTATTTTAAGTCATAAGGGGCAGTAACTCCGAAGTTATCAGGGGGAGACAATTAAAAAACCCAGATGCACAACAACTCATGCTGGTGAACATTCCTGTGACGTTTTGTGACTCTAGCCCTACTGGTTTCAGAGATACGTGCAGCACAAAGTTTCTCTAATTTTAAGTTAACACATCAGGGGCAGTAACTCAAGAATAATCAAAGGGAGACAATTAAAAAACCCAGGTGCACAACAACTCATGCTGGTGAACATTCCTGTAAAGTTTGGTGACGCTAGCCTTAGTGGTATTAAAGATATGCATGACACAAAGTTTCTCTAATTTTAAGTAATCATATCAGGGGCAATAACTCAAAGTTATCAAGGGGAGACAATTCAAAATTCCCAGGTGCACAACAACTCATGCTGGTCAACATTCCTGTGAAGTTTGATGACTCTAGCCTTAGTTATTTCAGAGAGATGCACGACATTAAGTAAAGATTGTCTAATTTTAAGTCATCGGGGCAGTAACTCCAAAGTTAACTGGGGAGACAATTCAAAAAACCCAAGAGCAAAACAACTCATACTTGTGAACAATCCTGTGAAGTTTGGTGACTCTAGCCCTAGAGATATGCGTGACACAAAGTTTGTATAAATTCAAGTATTCATATCAGGGGCAATAACTAAAGAATTATTAGGGGGAGACAATTCAAAAACCATAGGTGCACAACAACTCATGCTGGTGAACATTCCTGTGAAGGTTGGTGACTCTAGTACTAGTGGTTTCAGAGATACGCGCGACACAAAGTTTTTCTGATTTTAAGTCATATGGGGCAATAACTCCAAAGTTATCAGGGGGAGACAATTAAAAAAAACCAGGTGCACAACAACTCATGCTGGTGAACATTCCTGTGAAGTTTGGTGACTCTAGCCCAACTGGTTTCAGAGGTACGCACGACACAAGTTTGTGACGGACAGACAGACGGACGGACGGACGGACGGACGGACAGACAGACAACTCTGGCAAAAACAATATATCTCCCCATAAATGGGGGAGACATAATGACTAGAAGATGGCGAAAACTAGATCTGAAATCACTTGTGTTGCTCCAGATGCACCCAAATATGTTCTTATACATAAAACATCACCAAGGAGAGTATTATATAAAATAAAATCGTGTCACCTTGGCTTATTTACACTTTCATTGCGTTTTTGATTATCCATAGCAGAGGTACGTCCGGACAGCGTCAGCGCATATAGGAGATAGCATTATATCTAAAGGCCTTCGAGAGCTGGCAGCTAACAGTATCAACTTGTTACCAAACATATAATAAATACACTGGTCTTTGAATTAGAATGTATCGTTGTTAATATGTTCATTAGCATATTCATGAATATTAATGAGAAACGCCCCCCCCCCCCCACATGGTGAAAACTAGATCTGAAATCACATGTAATGCTCCAAATGCATAGAGATATGTTCTTATACATAAAACCACCTTATTGAGCGTAATCTAGCTATACTATGTGAAAAGGTGTCTCTATGGGTCATCTGCATTTTATTTATTTTTAGAGTTTCCATAGCAAATGTACGTTCGGACAGCATCAACGCATAGAGAAGGTAAAAACGTTATATCACAGGCCCTTGGGCAGCTGGGAGCTAACATTATCAACATGTTACCAAAAATAATTATAAGAAATACAATGGTCTTTGATTTAGAATATCATGTTGTTAATCAGTTCATTAACATATTCATGAATAGTAATGCTTAAATCAAACCGAAAGAATAGACATTATTTAAAAACGGTAGAACGAATTGTAAACCATCTGGTTTGCTCAAAGTATACCAAAATAATTCAACCGCTTTCAAATTAGTTATGATTTAATTATGGTATTATATCAAACGATGGTGGTATCCGTTATTTTCTTTATACGGACATGATTGTACACCTTTCTGGTATGAAAACAAATGAACAGCTAAGGTACAAATAGCGTTTCAATTTCCAAGTGTGATATGAAACTTTAAAATCTGCTTTCATAAAAATGAGTAGGGTATCACAAAACACGTGAACTGATTTACCTAGTGTCTGACTTTCAAGCAAAGATTAAGATAATGACTCAAGAACTTAAACTTATTAAGTAAACTAAACGGAGTATTTGTAGACTGATGTCTCGGCTCTTTTGAATAGTTGTATATATACGAGTATTTTCGATGTTGTTATCCGTATCAGTACACCACAGCAATGATTATGATATTTAAAAATCATTTTTAAAAGTATCATGTTTTTAGGAGACCCCATTGTAATTACGTGTAAATTACCAGTATTGATGAGGACATCTAAAAGTAACATAACATGATTTGTAAAGTAGAAATGAAACAAGGCTTTTTAAATGGTGTATTTCGTAACATACAAGTGGCATTATACTTATCGAGGCTAATGCTTTTGACACATACATGTATTTACAAACAAAAGCATACATGTATGTACAAACCATTATATCATTGTTGTGTTCAGCACATGTATAAAACGTTATAAGTGCATGCTGTAGGTGCATAGCTAAACTGTTTAGAAACAATACATTTCACATTACTAAAATAGGATACATGACCAACAAATGCATGAATCATTATCATGTCAAATTCAATAAATATTAATGATAACACAAGAAACGGAAAACACATCCCTCATTTCGATTCTGCTCCTCAATGATAAGAATAGTTCTACGGGTTTAAGCGGTAGACCTTTCTGTGTGATATATTCAGCTATCATCACATCTGTATTAATCGTAATGCACGTTTAGAACGAATAATAATCTTCAAAGAGCCCCCATCCACTTCTTCATATTCTTCAGTTGCTTCAAGTGCCTTCTCTTGAATGCTTCCACAACTCATCCTCAATCCATTATGGAACCAGAGAAAGTAGTAGGGCATCGAACCCGGTTTTCTCTGTACCCGCTCACCTCTTTCTGGTGTATCAAATTAGCCTCATGTTGTAATGAGCGTAAATCAACGCAACCAACTTTCTACAAGGTGGCAATGATCGATGTCAATCTCGCGCTCAATATCGTTTGTATTGTGTGTCCAAGAATCTATTCAAAATGAAGATAACTTTCTCAGGGCAGATGTAAGAGATAAAGTCGCTAAAGAAACTTTTATAAACAACAGGCTGGAAACCCACACACGGTTCCTCGAGTTGTTAAAGACTGATTTGAAGGCAATGGCAGCTTCGGTGTTAGCATACTGGTTGCACGGACATAGTTGCGTGCAATTACTAAATCAGTCATAAGGGTCATATGTGGATATCGATCTTGGGGATCTTCATTATTGGTAATGCTGATGGCTGTTTAGCAAAATACTATACACCAAAGGAGCAGAATACCTAATAGAAGAGGTAGACATGGCAAATGCACCAACACAAAATGAGAAACGCATTGTAAAATAAGTCAGGAATGCTTTATTTCATTCAATGCGAGATATTCCAGGCATCTTCAAACAAATATCTGAAGACTTTTCAACATGACGTCTGAAAGTATTCATGTAAGATATGTATCAGGAAAACTAAAAACATATGGAGAGAATGATTGAATGGGGGTTCAGAAAAACTGCTAGTGTAAGGGGAGGATACAAAGACACCTGCTGACTGGAAGGCTTTTTGATGAACAATGACACCATGAGGCAAAGTACCTAGTTATAGTCTATGTTCAGTCCGAAAGACCGCTCAGTCGACTGTACATGTACTCCCCTGGTCCTTAAGTCATTCGCCTACAATATTGAGCACTGCTAACATATGGCGCAATCATGCAGCCGCAGTACCGGCTAGTGACCCTCACATGTACCAACTTTAATCCCTGGGTGGAGAGGATGTGCGGGTGGGTGACACTGAAAAGCGTCTCTGAACTTTCCGGGAGGGACCGGGATTTGAACTCCGGATCTCCGGACCGGTAGTCAAGTGCGTTACCACTATACCACCACACCACAAGTAATTATAAAGCATAAAGTAAAACAATTTTGAAGTCAGCACAATAAGAAACTGATATCAGGTTTTAACCAGAGAACAAGACTGCACGGCTGTTCAAGTAAGAACGCTGTGAAGATGCTCTGTTGGGCATTCATGCTTACTGTGAGTCTACACGTACACTTAAGGAAAACAGAGTATGTATCACAAAATAACGACTTCACTAGTAAAAGTACAAAAATGAGTCATGCAGGAAACACCACATACAGAACAAACACTCGCCCGAACAGCAACACAAGGAAACAGCAAATGTACATAGGTAGAAAAAACAACAAGAGACGCACAAAGACAAAACAAACATACAATAGGAGGAAGATGGAAGTACCGCCTTGGAACGATCAGTGACAAAAGTCACCGGGGGTTTGAACCGGTTTATGGGCGCCCAACCTCACCCTTATTCCATCCCCATCCTAAAAGACAAACAGTGTAAATAAACGAATCCCCTCTCAGACTAATCTACAACAACCGCGACAGCAAATACAGTGGTAAAGTGCATGTATAACAAAATACATTTAATTTAACATACTGTATCTACCTATCGCTAGTGTACTCAATGATTGAGCTGCAAACAGAGTAACTGTAGAAAAGTAATAAAGGGTACGACAAAAATGAAATAATACAGATATCCGACGTTCTCCTTCCATTTCTGGATTTAAGAGGTCGCCTTCATAGAGTACTAAACCTTTCTTGTCGGCGTACATGCAAAGAGGCCAGCGTGATTGCCAACTGTAAAAGGGTTCACAACCAAACATGCAGTATGTTGTAATAATACAGGATCATATCCCTTTTTAATGAATTGTTTTATATATTTGATGAACAAAGTGAGAAAATGGGTATGTCCAATAATTTTACGACGTTTGTAAATCACATCACCATGAAATTCAGGATGTGAAATAAAGACTTGTAAACTTTGGATGTTTAAGCTGGTCTAATTGGTGAATAAGAATCGTTCATATCCACAATGTACGCTGAATTGAAACTGCTGCTAAGGAAATGCGTGAAGATAAGCCAATTAATGATTTGCATAACGTTGACATGGGATCTTTGCCACCACGTAGAATTGCTTAGTCCGACACATTTAACGGGTCGTCAATCAGGTGCGAATTTTAACGAGCTCACATATAGCCTATCCTGTAATACCCCCAGCCTCAGAAGCACATGACTGGAGCCATGTCAATGTGGTTCTTGGACCATTCCATTATGGGTCTGCGGTAACTTGCCCTCACAACTTCTCAAGTCATGGTTGACATTCTGTAATTTGAGGAACATGGAGAAGATGAAACATGGGGATCTTTGAAGACACTGGTTATCATTGGGACTAAACTTGCATTATAATGCATACAGATATGGTGATGTCTTTTTCTGTAAACCGGTTGAGACATTCTTTACAGTATTCAGGGACATAATGTTTTGTACATATACTAAGGCCACAATGATATAATGATTTGTAAATATGCCGAATAATACATGCTTCGATTAGTTCAAAGTTAATTGTGTGTCACTAGTTAAACACCACTAAGTTAAACACCACCGTGATTTCTCTTTGTTACTGTTCTACTGTATTATTCTAATTCCACTTTACAGACCTCGTTTCATTGCATTTTCTGCCAGTAGATTGTAGTATACAAGTCATTAGATAAGCATCTCCTCAAAAGTTGGTACTTTTGATAGAAATCACCATAACTGTGATGTACTGATGAGAATAGCGCAAACGAAATATGTATACAATTCATATGAGCCGAGACACAAGCCTACCCATGGTAAGTTTAGTTTACTTAATATGTTTAAATTCTTGATTCAATATGTTGTTCTTTGGTCAAGTCATAATACAGCCTAAATCATTCAAATAATTTCATGACCGTTTGTGATACCCAAATTATTATTTATAAATAAGCAAGTAAGCAGTACGATTTAGATAAGTCGTAATCCTTCAAGTTTTTTTTTATTTGAACGTGGTTTAAACAGTCTGTTATTTGTATTTTAATTATTAATTTGTTTTCATACCAGAAGGGTTCACACTCGCACCCGCATGAGAAAAAGCAAACACCGGCTAAATCATAACTTAAAAATTGTTAAAAATATGTTGATGTATCGCTTTCTTGTTTTGGTGTATTTGGAGCATAACAGATCTTTAAGAATTTAATTTCTACATTTTTTAATATTTTTGTTTCATTAATATTCATGAATATGCTAATGAACTGATTAACAATATGATATTCTAAATCAAAAAACAATGTAGATCTTAAAATTATATTTGGTAACATGTTGATAATGTTAGCTCTCAGCTGCCCAATGCCCTGTGATATAACGTTTTTACCTTCTCAGTGCGTTGACGCTGTCCTGACGTACATTTGGTATGGAAACTCTAAAATTTGATAAAATGCAGATGACCCATGTGGGCACGTTTTTACATAGCATCAGCTAGATTACTCTCAATGAGATGGTTTTATGTATAAGAACATATCTCTATGCATTTGGATCATTACAGGTGAGTTCAGATCTAGTTTTCACCATTTCCCTGTCGTTTTCTCTAATTTTAGGGGGTTCTCAATAATATTCATGAATATGCTAATGAACGTATTAACTACAATGCATTTTAAATCAAATACCAGTGTATTTATTTTATGTTTGGTAACAAGTTGATACTGTTAGCTATTATCTCTCGAAGGCCTTGAGATATAATGCTATCTTCTCTATGTGCTTACGCTACCAGGACGTACCTCTGCTATGGGTACTCAAAAATGCATTAAAAATGCAAATAATCTATAAAGACACGATTTTGTTTTAAATAATACTTTCATTGGGGATGTTTTATTTTATAAAAACATATTTGGGTGTATTTGGACCATCACAGGTGATTTCAGATCTAGTTTTCACCATATTCTAGTCGTTTTTCCTTCATTTTTCGGGTTTCCATCAATATGCATGATTATGCAAATGAGATAATTAACAAAAACATATTCTTAGTTTAAGACAAATGTCTTACCTTTAGTTTGACACCAGTTTCAAACTCTTAGTGCCCGAATAGAATAGATATACTACATTATAACCTTCACCTACCGTCGTTGTCCAGACCTCCGGTTGCCATGGAAACGGTAGAATAACCCATAGCAGGAATGAGTTTTTTCATGGGTACACTTTTGATTTCCATTCAGCAGACCCAACCAAACACCCTGGTACCCATGAAAAAAGTCAGACGGGTGTGCGGTGCACGGTTACTCTTTCTGGCCCCCGGGGTAAAAATGTGTATCATGCCTTTATATACCTGAAACAAAGTGACTCGCATTTGCAAACAATGTCGAGAACTTTTAGTCCGAAGCACCGCTCGGCCGACTGTACATTTTCTCCCCTGGTCATTGAGTCATTCGCCTACAATATTGAGCACTGCTCAGATATGGTGCAATCATGCAGTCGCAGTACCGGCTAGTGACCCTCACATGTACCGATTTTAAACCCTGGGTAGAGAGGAGGTGCGGGCGGGTGAAACTGAAAAGCGTATATGGGATTTGAACTCCGGGCCTCCGGATTGTTAGTCAATCGCGTTACCATTTTACCACCGACTGTACTGAATATTTATAGTTAATGCTTCATTTTACAGGGGGCAGTTGTGATGGCTTGTTCGCCATACTGGACAATGGCACAATAACTACCAATGCTAGCATAGACAGAGATAACAATACGGCGTTACAGACATTCGGGTATTGCCAGCTGCAGATTGTGGTACGGATCATTTCATTTCTTATTTACCTCGAAAATACCGATCATGTAGACGGTGAGCCACTTAGATAAAAGTACAAAAATGAGTCGTGCAGGAAACACCACATACAGAACAAACACTCGCCCGAACAGCAACACAAGGAAACAGCAAATGTACATAACTAGAAAAAACAACAAGAGACACACAAAGACAAAACAAACATACAATAGGAGGAAGATGGAAGTACCGCATTGGAACGGTCAGTGACAAATGTCACTGGGGGGTTAAACCGGTTTATGGGCGCCCAACCTCACTCTTATTCCATCCCCACCCTAAAAGACAGTGTAAATAAACGTATCCCCTCTCCGACTAATCTACAACAACCGCGACGGCAAATACAATGGTAAAGTGCATGTATAACGAAAAAACATTTAATTCAACATACTGTATCCACCTATCGCTAGTGTACTCAATGATTGAGCTGCAAACAGAGTAACTGTAGAAAAGTAATAAAGGGTACGACAATATAAAGGATAATATATCCCTGCGTCTGTGATGTTGCCATCGGGGCGCTTTAAGAAACGATAAATTCATACCAGTGTTTTATCTTGCAATCGAACACTGGTAGGAGTTGAGATGCGTAGTAATTAATTCACGAGGCCGATAGACCGAGTGATTTAATTATAAGCATCTCAATGACCAAACGTGTTCAATTGTAAATTTATTATTTTGATTCTAACACTTTAATTTAACTATAATTTGCACCGCCACAACGGCACTACGTTTCTTGTCGTACGAATTTTCGAAGCCATATTACGTCACGTTAAGCCGTTACAGCGCGTGCGGTGTTTTATGGAGAATTCAATAGAGAATAATAGGTTAGTGTCGTAGATGGGACGCTTTATCCGACGAGGGGAGAAAACGTTAACTGTTTTTTCTCCGAGTCGGATAAAGGCGTCCCATCTACGGCACTAACCTATTATTCTATTTATCCAGTCAATTTAGTTGTATCTTTTTTCATAGACTCATAAAACATACGAATATTGATATAATTTGCATTGAAAATGCGATTTTTCGATCAACGGACATCTCTTTTCATTTCCATTCTAGAGACGTAAATGATGAGCTACCGGAGAGGAAAATAGTATCGATACTTTCATTACAAGAGGGGAAAACGTGGTTGAATTTGAAAAATAAGATCATTTGAATCGAGAGTCGATATGTTAATTCAAACAGACATGATAATATTCTCCCGGAGGCTCTCTGGTCCAATTCGAGTTCCGTCGTCTCAGTTTCTATTTTTAGATAGGGCTAACGTCACTCATAAATCGATGGAACTGAATAGCCTATATTTAGGTCTATGACAATCACCGCCACTGTAAGAGCTTATCAATCAATTATTATGAGAGTGATAAGAAAACATTTACTATTTATATGTATATAATTGCTCCCTGACTTGATTTTTATCAAAGACGCGTTTCGCCAGCGGTGAATTAAATTAAAACTGATAAATCAACGTCATTTTGTATGTGGCCTCAGTGGCGTAATCGGTAAGCACGACGTCTCTAGAATGATTAGATTTTGGATTTTGTAGGATAAGGCGCGGGTTCGAATCCAGCTATAGCCATTTAATTTTTTTATTTTTTTCTTATTTGAATAATAATATTGGTGAATGTTCTGTTAGATCTATTCCGTCAACATGTTCATGCATATTTACAGAAAATGAAAATAGTTCCATGATTATATAATCATTCCGCCTATCTACTAACCTAATAAACCTTTTACTACCGGAATAACTTAATAAAACTAAGTTTATTTGCACCCCCTTTATTATGTCACTAGAGAAGCCTGGTGACTGGATAAAAAATAGATACGTCCCTTCTTTGTTTATGTAGATGTGTGAGAATAAAAGATAATTTGAGCATGCAAGAAACAGGTTTATTTGTATGTGCGTGATATATGTGTATGGTATTATTTTAAACAAATAATAGTTTATTGTACATCATAGATGCTCAGCTAAAACCCTCATAGATAACACGAACTTACAACTCAATAAGAAAGAAAGAACAATTTAGAAAGAATACTTATATAAGACTCACACACAATTACATGGATTCTTCCCCCTTTGTTATGCATGAATTATCTCCTCCAAAAGATAAAGTAGTTTCTCCAAGATGCAACAAATCATCGAAATTAAACTCATTATCCATAACATCCCACGACTCCATACACAGGACACAGACAAATTGTGTAGACCCATAGCAGCCCTCTGGTCAGGATCTGCACTGTTTGCTGGACCAATTCATGTCAACGACCCATAACCAACATATATGACATTTGCAGAAACCCCTCACATATAATATGGAATTGTTCAAATAGTTCATATGGACGTGCTTCTTGTATAATTTGTGGATGTTAAGGATTAATAAGTTAACAAGCGATACCCAGAGCAGATCATCCTCGAGACAGAGTACTATATATGTGTTACTGTATCACATATAATAACTCTTTGTATAGCAGAATTATCATTTTCTACAAGAATCTGATTACATCAGATTGAAACAATGCCAAGAATACTTTAATTCTTTGCAGGGTGAATTTAAATTACGGTTGACCTGCAAATTAACTCATTATCTGTTGGATATTCATGTAATTTAACTCTTTGCTTGTTGGATATTCATGCAAATTAACTCTTTGTTTGTTGGGTATTCATGCAAATTAACTATTTGCTTATTGGATATTCATGCAAATTTACTCTTTACCCGTTCAATATTCATAAACAAATAATGACACCATGAAACCTTATTAGCTAATGTTTTATAATGGAATATGAACATACGCCTTTTTATTAGTGGTAGAACGTGTAGAATTAGATCTATATAAAGCAGTCCGGATCAGACGGCTGCTTCAGGACCGTCCTGTCAGAGTCATTTCAGTTTGCAAAGGTGTGAATGCGTGTTTGTATGATATAAAGGGTTTGATTCAGATTAATTGAGAAATATGGCTGCTAAAGTGTACACTGATAAAGATGAACGACAGATCGACAGCGATGGTGAACATTTTAAATGTGATTCAATTCTTGGTTCCCTTTCTGGTTAGAGTTTGGTTATCCATACATAAAACTTAATAAAGTTTCAATTACATGTACTTTTAACTTACGCCAAACAAGATTATTTAAACATGTATCTGAACATACGAAGCTGACGTTTACTTATACGCCAGTATCAAGGATGCTTTATAGTGAAAACTTTACACCATCTCAATCATAGGTAGTTTACAACTGCATTTCTTTAAAATTCGAATACATGCACGTTTCTATTTAAACGCTACACTAACCCAATACTTAGCAAAAACTAAAGCAAATGCCATACGACTACCTCGGGTCGAGGGTTGGGATACATGTGTAAACTATTGAAAATATGTAAAATATACAAACGTTGGAAAAGTTCATGGTAGTGGCCACAGTCAGACCACATAGAACTAACATATAACCAGAGAGAAGAGAAGCCCTTTATGTGCAGTTATCATGAGACAATATACTTTCAAACAGCAGAGCATTTGTTAACTCCACCTGGTTATTGTTAGTGTCTGTTTTATTGCAACAGGCAGAGGAGACCAACTCTTCCCATAAACATCAATATGGGAACACGACAAAAGACACAACGGTGACAGTGGATGTGAAAGATATTGACGATAACAGACCTACGTTTAATTGTAACACTGTTACCGGAACAGTCCCAGAAAATACGCCAGTACAAGTTTCTATACATCTATCACACAGTCTTAATACCAGCGACAGCGATCAGGTAAGCATCTCTCTCTCTCTCTCTCTCTCTCTCTCTCTCTCTCTCTCTCTCTCTCTCTCTCTCTCTCTCTCTCTCTCTCTCTCTCTCTCTCTCTCTCTCTCTCTCTCTCTCTGTCCCTGTCCCTATGTATCTGTCTCTGTCTGTCTCTCGCTCTCTCTCTCTCTCTCTCACGTTGGTAATTATGCAAATGAAGCTGACCAGATCACTGTATCTTGGGAAATGGAGGTATATATATATATATATATATATATATATATATATATATATATATATATATATATATATAGCGCAACAAACATCTCTTGATGTGAGCTTAAGCTTTGCACCGACAGGGTTTGTTGTTGCGGTGTCTCTCGGTTTGCACGTTACAAATGGTGGCAGCGATGGGATAAAGACAACTGCCAGACAGGAGTTGCCTTACCAACGGGTCTCCCAGGGTCCAAGTCTCGGGACGAGACTTCTCGGAGGGGAGAGTAATGTAACGTTCGTGGAACGTTGGTAATTATGCAAAAGAAGGTGACCAGATCATTGTATCGTGGGAAATGGAGGTATATATATATAGCGCAACAAACATCTCTTGATGTGAGCTTAAGCTTTGCACCGACAGGGTTTGTTGTTGCTGGGTCTCTCGGTTTGCACGTTACACACACATATATTTGTCTGTATGTATGTCCCTCTGTCTGTCTCTGTCTGTCTTCTGTCTCTGTCTGTCTATCTCTCTCTCTCTCTTTCTGTCTGTTGTCTGCCCATCCATCTGCCTCTGTCTTGCTCTCTCTCTCTCGTTGCAAATCCGCACTGTTTTATTATTCTAATAAATTGTATTCATGGTTACTTCCCAAATGCATATGTTTGTTGCAAACGAACTTTGAAGTAATACAATGAAAATAGTACGGCAATGTCCGTTTAACGATCAGATTTTTGTACTTACATTCAGGGTCCAAATGCACGTTTTCGGCTAAGTGTTCTTTGGATGAACAGAACAAACTGTCACGACTTTATCGCCCAGCCGTCTGAAGTTTCGAAATCAGCAACAATTGTTATAATTGTCAACAACTCTAATATTCTCGACTTTGAAGAAAGAAAGAATTTAACATTTAAGGTATGTATAAGAACTATTTAACCGAATGGCTTCACTGTCGGTATAAACGAACGTTTCATGCACCCCAGTCACATATCTTTTTATACGAACCCTGACTTGCTGACACCAACACGGCAGGATTAAGTAAAAGAATATAATTATACATTTATCATACAAATTTAAATACACTTGTTTTCTGTCAGTATTATGTAGTTATTATGAAATATTGCAAAGTTATACTATTTCATTCAACCAGACAAGCACTTGTGATTACGTAACTTATATTACAGAAATCATCCGAATTTTAGATTTAAACATCTATATACCATTACTATAACTTTGAGTTTTTGCCTAAACATCTCCGCCCAAGTTATAACGTCTCTGGAACAACAGTCAGTGCAGCCCATACAATTCGGTTCTGAACAGTATTATGGATATCAATACAGTAAATCCCCTCTAAACCTGATTTCTAGTAGAGAAAAAATGGATACGTTTAGGCAGGTGGTGGCTTAATGCAGGATGAAAGTCATACAGAAAGATCCTAGCTGAGCTTTCAGTATGTCTTTAACCCAGCATTAATCTGTCACTTGTATGCAAGACCGATATTTGTACTACGTTGAATGTCCAGTTTATATGGGTTTTACTGAATATAAAATATTCAATCATGAAAAAACCGAAATAAGTGTCATTCAGATTTAAATGCATTTCATTTAGAACCATAATACAGAACAGTCTATGAATTAATAAGCTGCAAGACACTAGTTAAAAGCCGAAGTCCAATCGAGATATGAGTGAACGAGATACGAGCGAAATCTGCCTTTGAAGAAATAGAATATCAAATGGTGCATGCAGGTCACTTATATTTCTTTATTTGTTGGGTTTTTTTTTTTTACAAATTAAACACTTTGCGTTTACTGAACATCTGCCAAATACTCTAAGTAAATAGCTTTCAATGTGGGCTGTTGTACCACGAATGCATGCACTTAAACATGTAATTTGACAACTTAATTGAACCAACAGTCAACATGGCGTTTGTTCCGCGATTGCTGGAACAGACGTTTATATTAAAATATGTCGTATGATGTTTATTATGGGTGTTCGTGTGGAGATAAACAAAACATGATCCGACATAGCTATTGTTGTGCGTATGCGTTTATAGTCACGTGTTTATTTTTAATCAAACACCTTGATGATGAGATCATTCTCAAGCATCTGGCCAATCAGATAATTGAGAATAGTTTTATGACATCAGACTCAGGTCCGCGTTTACATATTACTTATATAATGGACACTGAATGGCGCATACATTAAACTATAATATTTGTGATTTCATTTTCCCACGAACAAGGAGAGTTTAACTCTTGTTTGAACAGTGTGGAATGGTTTTCAAATTATTTATTTTATGCCTGAAAGAGACTATTAACAATGTCACTTTCAGCGAGAGTTTGATCCTTTACTGCATGTATATAAACCCGTCTTACTTCGCCTTTGCAAACACAGTAGACCCAGTTCTGCTGACTCTTATTGGAACTGCCTGATCTGGGTCTCCTCTGTTTGCAAACACATTAGTATACGGATTTATGGGTTATTGATTAAAACAGGGGAGAAAGGCCCATATCAAGCGGTTCAAATAGGAGCCGTCCGATCAGGTTCTGCTGTTGGCGTACGTAATGATATAGATCTGTTTACAGTTTCTGGCATGGTCTAAATATCATGTGTTCATGCCATTACAAGAAATACTTTTATTTACATTCATTATGTACCATGTCTTACATAATTATTCATGGAGTAAAATGTGCTTGTATGTCGTAATTTGTGCATGGTTTATCGATAATACTGTTGTTCGTTGTTACCAAAGGTCGTGGCCACAGACGACAAGAACTCTTCATTGAACAACAATGTTACAGTAGAATTAGCCATCACAGATGTGAATGACAACGATCCTGTCTTTGGAAATATAAACAAGGCATTTAGCATACTAGAGAATGTGGAAAATGGCACCCATGTGACTACCATAACCGTATGTTACGTATCTAATAATGCTACACTAATGAATCAAAATCAAACTTATACCATCTAAACTTACATTAAAAACGCAATATGTTTTAAAGCAAATAGACAACTCGTTCTACTGCTTCAGATTTATATATCTTCTTCAATCGTTGACATAATGGTATGCCAACTTTACTTGCCTTTCACTAGAATGTTGTTTTTCCTGCCAGACTGATTTTGCCGATATGACATATGGAAAATAATTTGTTAGGCAAACGTTTCAGACTGATCAAGGGACTCCTTCGGGAACAATCTGATCTGATCCTACGTGTTTACCTTATCCATAACTACAAATATCAAGTATAAACTGGTTAAACACTTTGTATCATTCGTCGACAAACATTGCCTTCCTCGTCTTAAAGTCACATGACTCTTATATCTCTGTATCATTCGTCGACCAACATTGCCTTCCTCATCTTAAAGTCACATGACTCTTATATCTCTGTATCATTCGTCGACCTTGCCTTCCTCATCTTAAAGTCACATGACTCTTATACCTTTGTATCATTCGTCGACCAACATTGCCTTCCTCATCTTAAAGTCACATGACTCTTAAATCTCTGTATCATTCGTCGACAAACATTGCCTTCCTCATCTTAAAGTCATATGACCCTCATACTTTTGTGTCAAATCAGTTACATCTGCATTCTATTATCGATCTGTATCCTGTTGTTATTTCAAAGGCCACTGACGTAGACACCACGTCACGGGGGGAATTGAAGTATTCCATATCTGGGGGTAACGGAAGGTGAGTGTTTATTCTATGTACGGACCTGTCTTGGGTCAAAGCTCACGAGTCCCTTCAAGTGCAGTAACCCATTGGTGCCCAGTGCCCAGTGCCCCTTACAAAGGTCATTCGTAAATAGTATTGATTGCTCAGGATCTATTCTGTTTCTGTCTCTGGAGTGTCTCGATGCGCAGTCTTATACAGTAACACATCGATAATTCGAAATTTTATTGTAGAAAAAGATTAGACCGGTGTCTGCTTAATGCAGGGTTGAAGTTATGCAGAAAACGTCTAGAGGAGCAATATGCATGATTTGTACTATGTATTAAGCTGATGTTCATATCCTTTTACTTATCCGTCTTATTTTCCAAACAACATGTAAATCCTAGAGATCTAGATTTCTTAGTAATATTGCAGACTCAATAATTTTCTTTCTCAGTTTATGGTATCTAGTCATTTTCTTTCTCAGTTTATATCACAGTCCACATTAGTAACACCCATGTGTTTTCTTCATAGTACAATGACCTCTGTAGCAACGGACATCTGAATGGAACCTGCACATCAACATAGCATAACACATTCCTTAATATAAACGCATTTGTACGCATTTGCAAACAGAGTAGACCACGATCAGACGGCTCCCATAACATAGGAGCCGTGTCTAATGAGGGTCTGCTCTGTTTGATTTTGACATAATATAGATCTGTAGACCTGATTCTACATGTTTGTCGATGTAAAATATTTCCTGGAAACACTTACATTATAAAACTTCCTTTTTTCATCAAACAGTGTATGTAAGACACGGCGGTGTCCCCGTGGTGGTGCTCCTAAGTCATTTGACCTTGACCTTTGGCTTGCGGGCAGAATGAACTGGGTGCGTAATGAAAGTATGGGTGGTGTTTAATGTGTATATACAATTCCATGCAAATAGCTATAGCGGTTAGTGAGATATAAGATAATGCAAAAACTGTGACAACCAACTTACGTAAAAAATCCTAGGTCATTTAACCTTGACCCTTGGCTTACAGGCAGCCTGGGCTGGAAGCGCAATGAAAGTATGGATGATGTTTAATGTTAATATGCAATTCCATGACAATAGCTACAGTGGTTAGGGAAATATAAGACGAAAAACTGTGAAAACCAACTGCACAAAAAAGTCATTTGACCTTGACCTTGGGCTTGCCGGCAGCATGGGGTGGGTGTGCAATAAAAATATATACGGTATTTAATGTGTGTATGGAATTCCATTCGAATAGTTACAGTGGTTAGGGAGATATAAGATGATGAATAAACTATGACAACCAACTGCATGTAACGGTGACAACCAACTGCACGTAAAATTTCCAGGTCATTTGACATTGACCTTGGACCTTGGGCTTGCGGGAAGCATGGCAGGGGTGCCAAATCATATCACAGATGGTGATTAATGTGTATGTGAATGTTCATGTGTATAAGTGTAGAAATTACTGACATATAGCACATTATATAAAAGCTTAATACCTTATGAAGACGCCTTCTAAAATCCTGAAACAGAAGGAGGACGTCGGATCTTTGTGTGTCTCTTTTTGTGTTTTGATGGACATGTACACTTGCTGTACTTTCTTGTCGTGCTGTTGTTCGGGCAGCTGTGTGTTTATATGCGGTGTTTCCTGCATGACCCATACATGTACAGTCAAACCTGTTTTTAGAGACATAGTTTGACACATTCATTAAGGCAATTAGGAAGTGCAAACACAATGATAGGTATTATCCTACCAATTTGAACTGAGACTCATGCATATTCCGTGTATTATCGTCGGTAATCTTCGAATAAATTTCCGTAGGTATAAGAATGCGCTATAAGAATACAGTAAACCCCTTCTAATGCGACCAGCAAAAAGGGTCATAATTCACAGTGGCAAGGACGGGTGGTAGCTTAATACAGGACGAAAGTTATGCAGAAAGCTCCTGTAGGAGCTTTCTGCATAACTTTTGTCCTGCATTAAGCAACCACCTGCTTATAAAGACAGTCATGGTTATTCATTATGTGGTCGCGTTAGAGGTTTTTACTGTACAATCCACGAGGAACATGATTATTACCGGCCTTTGGTTTGCTGTTATTTGTCACAGAGTATTACGAACAATCCCGATAAACACGCCGGAATTTAATCGAGTCTCAGGTCATGGGAGGATAATACAGGTATTGTCGATAAGGTTTGACCTGGCAGTGCATGAATATTCCGCCTTTTTCCGTAGGCTGTTTTTATCCTTCCAAACACACACGTGAAACATGCGCCACTATCACGATTTTTCATCGACGAAAGACGGCGGAAAGTAATGAGTGCCAGTTCAAACCTTACGGATAATAAACCAAGCTATTGACAATATATTGAGACTTGTTGTTATTTTGTTGTTTACATAACAGCACACAAATACAGGGCCAGGCAACATAATTCAGTAAGTCGCCACATATTATGTACTGGGCTTTGGTATAATGGATATGTTCCTGGTCTTACAGACAGGAGGTCGTGGGTTCGAATCCCAAGCTATGTACAGTTTCCTTAACTGATTTGCTATTTGTAATCATCTTTTAATTATTTTATTCTTTTCCAATTATATGTTCATACACATGTATTTTGTTATTATTTATTATATGTTATTATTAATATTTATTGTTGTTTTGTACGGACAGTATTTTAATAAAAAAAAAGGATTGGTCACTTGTAAGAATCGAACTCAAGGCCCGCCGCATGCAAGCCAAGGTACATACCCATTGCACCAATATTCAACAGGGAAGGGGATAACTGATGTTTACTTGTACTCATACGTAGCACTGCGTGACCGATAAACACATTCACGGGACATAAAGTTCTAAACGGTGTAGGCCCAAATGAGGGAGCTTTGAAGGAGCCCTCTGACGGCCAGGGTCTTCATTGTTTGTCAAAGGTTTTGACCAAGATATGTTTCTTTTGCAGGGCCCCTCCGTCAACACCAATAGACAGATTTTAAATTTCAATGTGTACGAGTTTATTTAATATAATATGGGTGTTCAAGGTTCATTGGATGTTTTGTTTCATAAATATGTATGGTGTATGATCCAAATTCTGATAAATGTCATTTTAGCTCCACTTTTTCAAAATGTGGGGATATTGTCATGACCATCTCATCGGCGTCGGCGTTGACGTCGGCGTCGGCGTTGGTTAGCCTTTTTGTTAAGGTCCATTTCTCAGAAACCATCAAAGATATTTGGTTCACATTTGGTATGCATATATACTATCACAAGGGGAACCCATTGCCTTAAGGGTAGGTAACCCTAGAATAATGACCCATAGTTCATCTAGGAATATGTAATTATGTACGAACCAATACGGTGATTTCTTTGAATATGACAGATTCAAACTGATAGACTATATCCATATTCTTCAACAATATATCGCTGAGTATTTTGTTTGACACTACATGTACATTCCCTCACAAGAAAAATATGAACATAATAACGAAACCCCTTACCCACATATCTCCATAAAAAGACAGAACGTTTGGGGATGTTTTAATCCTTACTTACAATATTTCAACAGAAAAAGATAATAAAACAATTCCGAGCTAAAGATGGTCTAACTAGAACTGTAAGCTAGATATATAGATATCTTTATATCCTCCAATCACGGAGAGCATAAATGTTAACAAATATCCACACCTCGCAACATCCCATCTTACATGCTACTAATTTAAATTGGGATCAAGTGGAAACAGGACCAATAAATAGCGGACAACATTTTCCATGTAATTTTTTCAAAGTCCTAACTCTGCAGAAAATCATCGAACCGGAACAGGAATGCGATAAGCACAACTAGACATGTGCTGATCAGTCCTATGAAGTTTCATGAAGATCCGACCAGAAGTCTACGAGAAAACGCACAGATAAATTAAAAATCGGGCAGCCGCGGGACAGTGGAGAGACGGACGGACAAACAGACAGACGGACTCCGCACACAAAACAATATTTCTACCCAGTATATTGGGGGAGACATAACTAGCAGGTGTATTGGTTCCTAAAATAATAAGACTATCAAGTTTTCAGCTAACTTGTAGATTAGGAAACTTGCGTCTATAAATGGACAGACAGGCAGACGGATAAATGGAAGGAGAGATAGAGGGACAGACATATGGGATGGACAGATGGAAGGACATTCAGACTGACAACTTGTTCCAGGTATAGCATCATAATTTTTTTGTTGGCGTATGATACCAAATGTTGTAAATCTGGAATCGGTAGCTTTACGTTTCATTGATAATTTTGTCTCGAAATGCGGATATTGTATAGCATGATATAAAACGCAATAACACATAGAAAGCTACCATCGAAACAATGATATCACATATTTCCTAACTCTATAGATGTATATGTTGTAAAAAATCACAATGAGAATTATTCCCCTGAGATGGTACCTACCAACCCTACTGGCTCATTGACAGAATCTATGCACGATTTCAACTCTTATAAATCATTGAACAGGCCAACTCCTGTTTGGAGCTGACGTCTTAGGTAATCTCTCATGATCATCTCTAAGATGATAGCACACGTAAAAACAAGTAAAACAGACTGCAGTGACGCTTATTGTATGTCTTCATGAAATCATGAAACATAATGATTATCTAGTAAATATTCATAATGGTATTATTTCCTACATGAAGCTTGAACAGGTAAAGAGTTAATACATTAACAGTCATATTTCTGAAACTCCAACTAGAGTGTGTAGTGTAAAGTTACATGTTTCCTATAAATGGCAAGACAGGGTTATTCGGGTATTAAACCTAATCTTGCCTCGTAAATATTTAGTAAGAAATATCAATTACCTGCATATTTATAATGGCATTATTAACAATGGACTAAAACTATAAAATCATACCTATATTATTTCATAGGCAAGCAGATCAAAGCAGGGGCCCTCATATCTGGGTCGTCTTTGTTTGCAAAGGTGTGAAAAGCGTAACAAGACGTTATGTGAAATAAAGGGTTAAAATATCTAACATGTGTTTGCACCAGAGACCGACTGTCATTGGATTAACGAAGGGAATATAATGTACTTACAAACCACTGATACACGCATTCATATGAACATGAAACAAAACACCTAACTTCAGCCTCCTTTTCATTGTGGAGTTTATTACGACCAAACACAGACAAGCTATGTAACCGTCCGTGCGCTACTGATAATACCATGAAAACACCTCAAACAGTTTGAATCCAGAAAATGCGTCTTAATTATCAGAGTCGAGATTTTCCGACACTCTAATTGTTGCTTTGAAACAGAAACAGAAAACTGTTATACTTTGTGTAGGCGGTATATTTTTGGTCGACGAATATTTGTTTAGTAGACAAATTGTTAAAGACTTGATTTAATTCTTACAAATGTACAAAAATAAACATTTACACTTACAGGTTTGTGGTGGACAAAACATCTGGTGAGATCACAACTAACTGTACGTCCTGCGATGAGGAGTTTGACAGGGAGAAATACAGTGGGTTTACCATCTCTTACACCGTAAAGGACGAGGGCGACAGATTAGTCTCCGCTTCTCTTACAATACAGCTGAATGATACCAATGACAACTGGCCAAAGTTTTACAGACAACAGTTTGAAAGTTTTATCAGTGAAAATGATGACCAATACATAACAAAACCAGTCGTCACACTAGGTGTAAGCACTGATACATCATAATTGATAATTTAAAACGAACAAGCAAATCACCTTCATAATGATCTTAACCCATTCCCCCATAGTTGATACATGTAAACGAAACCTCCTCATATTGTCGCCGTTAGACCCATTCGCTCATATTGACACATTTAGACCCATTCCCTCATATTGACACCTTTAGACCAATTCCCTCATATTGACACCTTTAGACACATGCCCTCATATTTACACCTTTAGACACATGCCATCATATTGACACCTTTAGACACATGCCATCATATTGACACCTTTAGACACATGCCATCATATTGACACCTTTAGGCACATGCCATCATATTGACACCTTTAGACACATGCCATCATATTGACACCTTTAGACACATTCCCTCATATTGACGCCTTTAGACACATTCCCTCATATTGACACCTTTAGACACATTCCCTCATATTGACACCTTTAGACACATACCCTCATATTGACACCTTTAGACACATGCCTCATATTGGCACCTTTAGGCCCATTCTCTCATATTGACGCCTTTAGACACATTCCCTCATATTGACACCTTTAGGCCCATTCCCTCATATTGACACCTTTAGACACATGTCCTCATATTGACACCTTTAGACACATTCCCTCATATTGCTATGATCCTGTAGAACCTTCATTGTACGTTGTGTTTCCAAATGTACTCGTTTAATTGGAATCGGTAGACGATGGTGAGACTGTACTAACAAGCGTCTGCCTGATCATGTCGCCAAGTATTTTAACGTTTTCGTCTTATTAAATACATTTCAGTCTCACGAATCCACCGATACCTATATTAGCTTATGACTCGCTGTATTTATCGAGTTATCTTTGATTAAATATTATGGCGCGATCATTCAGCAGTCGATCTGTGTATTGTTGTTTTGATGACGTCATAGTCATAGTATAAAAAGCAAGCGTCTCATCTGCGGCCGCAGAAGGTAACAGACATTGATGAGAAATGGACAGGCAAGTGAGAACGACTCACATATCTGGTCACATATTTATACTAATTTTATAATACTTTTATGTCCATAGGATCAAAGATCTAATATACCCAGATCTGGGAACAAACTGAAAAGAAGGAATATTTGAATATTCTAGTATAGACCCAGATCTGGGAACATATTGAAATGGAATGAATTTATGAATATTCATAGATTTAATAAATACTTATAATATAATTAATACATATTATCCTGACATTGTGATATATTTATTAAACATTATTTGGTCTGAATTAAAGCTCAGATCCGGGCTGCTATAAATAATAAATGTAAACTGGCAGATATCTCTATGTTGTGCTTACAAGAACCCACACATTGTTTTTCTATGTTGTCCTAGCGGTTTAACATAATATCCTGACAAGTAAGAACCCATAGGGTCGCAACAATATTGACACCTTTAGACACATTCCCTCATATTGACACCTTTAGACACATGCCCTTATATTATTATTATTATTATTATTATTATTATTATTATTATTATTACTATTATACCACATTTATATAGCTCTCTTTTCATTCAGGATATGTGCGTTCAAAAGCGCTTCACAAAGATACATTTTATGTACAATAATGCGTAAATTATAGAACATTTAAAATAAAATATATTTAATACTTATATATTGTTTATATTGACACCTTTAGACCAATTCCCTCGTATTGATGTCTTTTGACGCCTGTGTAAAAGTTACTTTTTGAATCACTGTTATAAACAGAGCATTCGTTCCACAGAAAAAAATGCTCAATTCATCACATGGGTTTAAAAACTACAAAGTTCTGATCATTTCTTTTTTACTAAATGCTCCTTTTCCATTAAATATTTAAAACATTGGGTCTAAAACTGTCTATGATATATTGAGAGTATTCTTATGAACAGAACATATACAAGTAAATGCCTCACTGCCAAAAGTTAAATAGTCCAAATATATGACCCATTTGCACTGTATTATTTTACAACCACAATTAAAACACTTCTTATTTTTAAATTGCGCATGGTATTTGACATACAGATATTTTATCCTACCCATGAATTTTTCGTAAACAGGCATTTTTAACATGCACATAGTTTATTTAATATACAAGTATTTGACCCACACATGGTCGTTTTTGGTATTACAGTATTGTACAATGCATATGGTTTATTTTAAGTATATCGGTTTTGGACCTACACATAGCCTGTTTTGCATGCAGGTATTTTGACCTATACATTGTTTATTTTAAAACTACAGGTGTTTAACCTTCAGTGTTTGGTATACAGGTACTTTGACCTAAACATGGTTTGTTTGGACTACAGATATTTGAAAATGTTCGCAGTAGAGATATACCGCAAACCCTCGTTAATTCGAACACTCAAACAATTATCACCGTTCTAAGACAGGTGGCATATTGATGCAGGATGAAAGCCGCACAGTGAACTATTCTAGGATCTTCCTGTGCGACTTCTATCCTGTAGCAAGCAGCCAGCTGCCTTCAAAGAACTTAACAATCGAAATCTTGAGGTTTACCTCACATCATTTTCAGAACAAAGCTATGAACAGACATATGCGTATCGGAGGTATTTTACCGTTTGAGGGTTTGAAAATAGTATAGCCCTGTCTGTAGTATTTCATGGAACTTGAACTTGACAATCAGTGAAGAACTTGCCTATACACGGCTTTAACCCTTATCATTTTGTTCTTTCGTATCTACAGTGATTTTAAAATTCCTACTGTTCATTGTCTTATTACACATTCATGTTTGTATTTTCTAGGCATCGGACAGGGACGCAACAGCGCCAAACAACAAGATGCGGTACCGGTTGCTCAACTATACATCAAAACTGTCTAATAACTTTACATGCAACAGTTCCTCTGGTGAGGTATTTCTGAAATCTTCCTTAGATTACGAAAAACTCACTGGTACTAATGGTATTGTCACTCTGATAGCTATTGTCAGTGACAAAGGGTCTCCGCCACGGAGCAGTAATGCCACGGTCATTGTCAAAGTACAGGTGAGTTGAAATGTCCGTTACTGCTGATTGGGTCTAGCATCAATATAGTTAACGCTTCGTCTATCGATACTACACTTATATTTGGGATGCGGAATCCGAATTAGGGGTGTGCCGGTGTAATGACGAATTTGTAGTCCCGTAGAATTAGTACTCCCCAATCCTTATTCCACGTAGAAAAGGTACTTCCTAGTCCATATTCTATGTAGAATATGGACTCCCTTCTATAGAATATTGACTCCTGTCATAAAACATGTTCTACCCTGGGGAGTACTTTTTCTACAAGGCATTTATTTCCTATATAATGTAAATAAACACATTCTAGTAATAATCGACTGTGTAACACATTTGCTAATTAAACACATTGTTGTTTTAATCAGCAGTGGCATTTGTCACTGACCGCTTCAAGATGGTACTGCCATATTTTCATATTTCTCCTATAGCAAATATTTATTTCTTTTTGTATGCGCACGTGCGCGCGTGCGTCTCTCTCTCTCTCTCTCTCTCTCTCTCTCTGTATTTATGTATGTCTGTCTCTGTTTGTGTGTGCGCGCCCTCGTGCGTGTGTGTACTATTTCTTCTCCTATATCTTCGACGACGTCGGCGCCTGTCGTCGTTGTGAAAACCTTTGAAATTACTTCTTAAATAATAATTGTAATCTAATAAAATTTAACACACTTGTTCGCCGTCAAATGGGTTACAATATGATAACGGGTCATTACTTTGTAACACATTTTTGACAAATATTTTCCTCTTTACGGACATAGAAATAACAGAAACTTGGCCGTAACTTTTTTACATTTCAAGATAACCTCATGAAACTTCACGTACCCGTTAATCATTACAAGGGATTTAATATGACAAAACACCATAACTCTTTTGACCAAATTATTTCCCTTTCCGAAAATATGTGACGAATGCTGGATTTCGCATACGGGACTCTTGTATATACATCCGATGTGCTTGTATTCTCTTGTCTTCTCTTGTTAGTCTGTGCAGTTGGAGGGTTGTCTAAGGTATATGTTGTCTCTCCTGCATATTATATATATTTACTTTAGATACTTTCGTATTTGTATTCTTAAATTGTTTCTATAATTCCGATAAAACCCAGAGTTTTCAAAAACTTGATGGCCTTGTTTGATTCGGTTCTTCCTTAAATGTTTTGTTATATTAATGAAACTTAAAAAAAGAAATATCTGATTCTCTGATACAGTAGGAAAACTGTATTTCTTACCGCTTTTAAAAGCGAAAAGGAATTTCGAGTAGTGATCTTTGCAATCAGTTTGAATCAGATGAGACGCCGAGTAACTGAATGTCTCACAAGGATCTAACTTGTTTGACACTCTGATAATGGCTATGAATAGAAATTTCTGAAATGCGCACTCTAAATACTTTGGTATCGAAAATATGGAGCGGTTCCGTGGTCTAGTGGTGACGCGATAGACTACTAAGCCAGGATAGTTACAAACCCCGCTACAGAGGTTTTTCGGATGAGACCTGAAACCGAGGTCCACGTCTCCATATAACCGCTCAAGGTTTCGAAAATGTTAAAGATGAAAACCCCTTCACTAAATAGCATGGCTCTGATTCGCTTCACCCAGTCGTCTATACTTGGTGGCTCTTACAGTCAAAGAGTGTCAGCTTGCCGGCCTTTCAGGTCTTTTTAGCTCACCTGGCACAAAGTGCGTCGCGCGTCGTGCGTCGTGCGTATGTGCGTACGTGCGTACGTGCGTCGTGCGTCGTCAACAATTTACTTAAACATCTTCTTCTCTGAAACCACAAAGCCGAGAGCATTTGATATTTGGTATGTGGAATCATCTAATGGTCCTCTACAAAGATTGTTCAAATTATGTCCCCCGGACCAAAAATGGCTCCGCCCTGGGGCTTATCAGTTTTTCGTAGGAAAATATCTAAAAATCTTCTCCTCTGAAACCGTAAGGCCTAGACCTTTGATATTTGGTATGTAGCATGATCGAATGTTCCTCTACGTAGATTGTACACATTATGACCCCTGGACCAAAAATGGCCCCGCCCCGGGGCTTATCAGTTTTTCATAGGAAAATCTTTAAAAATCTTCTTCTCTGAAACCGTAAGGCCTAGATCATTGATATTTGGTATGTAACATTATCTAATGGTCCTCTACAAAGATTGCTCAAATTATGACCCCTTGACCAAAAATGGCCCGCCCCGAGGCTTATCAGTTTTTCATAGGAAAATCTTTAAAAAAATCTTCTTCTCTGAAACCGTAAGGCCGAGCCATTAGATATTTGGTATGTAGCATCATCTAATGGCCCTCTACAAAGATTGTTCAAATTATGACCCCGAACCAAAAATGGCCCCGCCCCTGACTTATCAGTTTGTCAAGGGAAAACTTTAAAATCTCCTTCTGTGAAACTTTGAACCTTATATGAAGCATCATCTTATGTTCCTGTATTTAGATTTAGATGTTCAAATTTGAAACTCAAGGCCTGAAATTGCCTAAATTGCTTTCACATTGGCCCCAATCTGGAGCTTTCTTATTTTGCATAGAATACAGTGTATGCATATGTCTATAGTAACCAGGTGAGCGATTAAGGGTCATCATGGCCCTCTTGTTTTATATTTGTCAAAACTATTTCGCCGATTTGGCAGGTGCATTACAGACCAAATTTTCAACGGTTCTGTTAAAGCTGTTCACACCCATTCAGCAATTTCTATGAGAAATCATACCAGTTTTAATGTATACCTTTAAGCATGTAATAGACGAAAGTCTGTGCATGCGTATATTTTGAAGAAAAGCTAATTGTTACCTAGAGCAGTCACTGATAAGGGGTAGAAATGCCGGCGAACCCACATTGATATAAAATAAAGCTTTTTTACATTCAGAATAGATTTACATATCAGCAACAATGCACATTGGATCAAAGGATCATAGCTCTGCAATTACAAATCCGATCCATTCAAAAGTACAACATGTACAAGTACATTCGACAGTGACTATGTGTATGAAGTTTCATTAAAATCTCTTAAAAACTGTATAAAAGATCGCTCAACACACTTTTTCTCAATTTGGCCTTTCTCTAAGGGTTATAACTCTGCAATCTAACAGAGACAAAAAGTATGTTTTGCACGAGAACATTTATATATCATAATGTGAAAAAAGGTTCATTGAAATACATTAAAACTGAATCCAGTGTACCCGCAAAGTCTTTTGTGTATAATTCTAAAGGGGAGTATTTTTTCTACTGGAGTACATATTCTACCTAAAGGAAGTCATAATAGTATGGGTCTTTTTCCAGTGAAGCACTTTTTCGTTGACGAATAAGCTCTCCTTTGGCCGTAGAAAATGAACTGGGGAGTACAACTTTAAGGGAATACAAAATCGTCATTACACCGGCAGTTTTCGTGTAGTTGCCGTACGACGGATATGCAGGTACTGTTCGTGTGGTCGCCGTACAACGGATGCACCCGCAAAACAAAGTGGTTTGCCACCAGGTTTTAAAACCTGCACACGTTTTCATAAACGCGCGTTCATAATCATCTTGTGGCCGCTCTGTGATCGTCTTATGGGTATCTCACGGTCGTCTAAAGATACAGATGTATTTGCAATGTGTCCGGACGATAGCCTCATGACTCACGCATGACAGACGTACATTCAATTGCCGTTGCGATCAGCTGAAAACAAAGACCGTACTGACACTTCCGACCATCTTTTAGGCAGTAATGTGAGGCACTCGTACTGTCGCGACACGATCATAACAATCACGTATGATTTGTTTATCGTGTGATGAACTAATATCAGAGGTGACTGGAGTGAGTTGTGATTTGATGCCTGAGCAACAAGTGTCAGTGTAAAGCCCAGTGCTACTGAATTCACATTACTTCATGTACACATTTTCGATGACCATGTCATTCATAGAATCAGATTATATACTAGGTATGTGTGTTTGCTCTTGGTTATTATTATTACTATAGTTATTATTATTATTATTATTATTATTATTTATTATTATTATTATTATTATTATCATATGTATGTTCTAATGAGTTATCCAAATTTAATTTTACCTTGGACAGTTTGGGTACTCCATTGGAGAACGTTCACCAGACTTTGACTTCCGGGGGAGCATGGCGTCACAGGCGGGTTTACCACTGGACTGGTTCCCAGGAGTAAACAAATGCCTGCAAATAGGTCTGATCTGGTAGCCCCCTCGTCCCTGTTCATGATCTGTGGCTTCCCCGCTATGTTTAGTGATTCTCTAAGCTTTCTAATGGATGTGTCATCTTCTCTGTCCATATTTTAACCCCCTCCCAGTCTATTTGATAGACTGGGAGGGGTGAACTTAATGGACAGAGAACATAAGATGCGTAAATGAAAACATTTTCAAGAATTATTCCGGTATTTCTCCACCAAACCCTATGTTGTGACCCTCTTTAGAATCATGTCAGAGAGTAGTCGAAACACAGGAATTGGTGGCGATTTTAGTTTTTAAGTATGCACTTGTAAGTGTTGTTCTGAACTAATATAACGACATACACTGTTGTAAGAATTAAACGTTACAATCGACATCAGTCAGGAACTCTCTCCAGCAAAACCTTGTCATGCATCGACAGTCATAATGTATGGTGGTAAGATGATGCAGGGCTGAAATTTGTCAGAAAAATACATATATATAAGCATACATGTATTCTGTATTACTTCAGTTCTATCTGAAGCACGAAGGCATTTTCTACGTTCAATTCATTTTCATTAAGAAAGACTAGTCCCCAAGGTTAAAAAACATTTAACTTGTATGTGAGATCATCCTCAAACATCTGGGTCCATGATTATAAAGATTTTAGTTGAGTCTGAGAATCGTTCTCAAGCTTTTGATTGGTCAGATTTGAGTTCTCAAGCCAAAGGCTCAAATCTGACAAATCAAAAACTTGAGAACGAACTCAGACTCAACTAAAAGTTTTATAAGCATGGACCCTGATTGGTAAGATTCTGAGTGTTGTCTAATATTTGTTTCATTTTATCTCCTTTATCACAGGATGAAAATGATAACGAACCAGTCTTCACCAAACCCCTTTACAGGGCCAAAGTTCCTGAGAATGCAAATTCAAGCACAACATCACGTGTGTAACTTCATTCAGATTACCATTTAGCATAATGAACAACTTGGCGTCTATAAGATATTTGTGTCTGTAATATAAGGCACTGGTATCTGTAATATAAGATACTGGTAGCTGTAACATGGGATACTGATGTCTGTAATATTTGATACTGGTATCTGTAATATAGTATTATGATGTTTGTATGATAAGATACTAATGACTTTAAGAAAGGGTACTGGTATCTGTAACATAAGATACTGATATATATTTATATGTGTGTGTGTGTGTTCGTGTGTGCGTGCGTGTGTGCGTGCGAGATAAGACATGATGTTGATACCTATGATACAAGATACCGGTGTCTGTAATACAAGATACTGGCTTCAGGAAGGTGGAGTATTTGTGTCTGCAAGATAAAAAAAGTGATGTCTGGGATATAAGATAGGGATGTTTTTTTATACAAGATACCAGTGTCTGTAAAATAATATACTGGCGTCTGTGTGACAGGATACTGGTGCTGTAATATAAAATACAGGTAAAACAGAACATCGATGTGTCTGTAAGAGAAGATACTGGTGTCTGTAAGACAGGATACCAATGTATGTAATATGAAATAGATGTGTCTGTAAGACAAGATAATTATGTCTATAAGATTGGATATTGTTGTATCTAAGATAAGTTACTAATGTCTGTAATATAAGATACTGTTTCTGTTAGATAAGATACTGGGGTTTTCAATATAGGACACTGGTATGATAAAATACTGATGTCTAAGATAGGAGACCGGTATACTGTTATGTGTAAAGTAAGACATATCCTGTTAACCCATTCCCTCATATTGACGACTTTTAACGACTTTGTAAAAGTCACTTTGTGAAACCATTGTGATAAATAGAGCATTTACTCTTATGGGAGCAAATGCTCTATTAATCACAATGGTTTCAAGCTAAGCAAATTCTAAACTTTCCTTTTCTCTAGTTGATGCTCCTTTTCAGTAGATTTATTCAAAGAGGTTGTATCTAAAAATAGCCAATGCGGTAATGCGTTAAAGAGAATGAGACGACGAGTTAGTCCGCATATCGCCCGTGTCCCTTTTTACATAAGATAATGAGACGACGAGCTAGTGCACATCTTGCTCATGGCCCGTTTTACTAAAGATAATGAGAGGGCGAGCTAGTCCGCATCTCGCCAGTGGCCAATTTATCTAAGATAAAGAGACGGCAAGTTAGTCCGCATTTCGCCAGGGGCCATTTTACTAAAGATAATTAGACAAAGACAAGTTAGCCCGCATTCTGCCAAGGGCCATTTTACTAAAGACTGTGAGACGACGAGCTAGTCCGCATCTCGCTCGTGGCCCACTTTACTTAAGATAATGAGACGACGAGCTAGTCCGCATCTCGCCAAGGGGGGGGGGGGGGGAGGATTTTACCAAAGATAATAGACGACAAGTTAGTTTGCATCTCGCCAGGGGTCCATTTTACGAAAGATAATGAGACGACAAGTCCGCATCTCGCCAGGGGCCATTTTACTATAGATAATGAGACGACGAGTTAGTGCACATCTCGCCAGTGACCCATTTTACTTAAGATCGTACGACAAAACTTGTCGTAATTCTTAATTCTACTACTCGAAAAGCTGAAATTGTCTCGCACACTCTTCTACATCAATAAAGGCTCACTTTATACGACTCAAATTAACTCACGACGATCGCAACTTCGAGCTGCGATCGCCGTTTGTTAGAACTTAGGATAATTTGAGTTGTAAGATTTTTATTAAACCTGTTGCTGTCACGAATTTGTCAGTAACATCAAAAGGCAATCAGTTGTTCTGCTTGTAGCCTTCTGGGCAAATTCTCAACGATGCAACATGCCTTCTAGATAAGCTATCAAAGTTTTTGACATAATGAAAATCGGTATGGATCATAATCATGAGTTAGCCGACTGTATTTGATTAACCGTTTATTCCCAAATTGTTTAAGGAATTCCTCTCCATATCTTATTTTGAGCCCATCCAGCATTCATGTTTGAGCAAACTAAAGTTTTGCTGGTGTAAGCCACAGTAACATTTGCATACGTCTTAGCCCCTCTGGACACGTGTCCCCTATAAAGGACAAAGGGTTGTACCCAGGTCAGATGTTCCTGACTCAGTCCTTTGGCAAGGGTCTACTATTCAGTAAACATATCGGCATCACTGTATAACACAGGTAGCGGACTGAACTGGCTTTGTGGCGTGCATTAGTAATGTGCCCATTAATCCCTGAACTCGAAGATCACGTGGTGAAGGTTCCGACGTGATGGTCGACGAAGGAAAGGCCATCATCGACGATTTATACATTTTATCATGGAGACCATACAGTTTAGCGAACAGTAAAAGCCAAACATCTGATTAGGGTTTTACAAATTGTTACATTTGTTTAACCTAACAGAACCATTTTGTGATCTAAAATTTAACTAAAATGAGTTAACCTATTCCAAATGTCATGCTTTATACAAAGACACTGGTCTGGATATACACTTATTGCAAACCATTATCCCATGTTTGACCTTTGCCCAAACTGATTTTAGTCGGCCATACTAAAACTTAATCGTTATTTTTAATCGATAATCGATCGCGAACATGTGCCGTTGATCAAGTTATTTTGGGGGTCCGATTCCCGGCACTAGCATAGAAAATCTCATAATTCTGAAACGCAGGAACAAACCATATATGGTAATTTTGAAAGAAAGATATGTCCCACTTATTATTATATAGAGTCGGGAAGGTATTTCAGAATATTCTGTATGCATTGGTTTTCAGTATCAATTTCCATTGTATCACAAAGTGGCGTCAATTTAACGTTATCTATACAACACAGAAATATAATTACACGGTACATATACAAAAGGAATTCTACACTATATTTGGTGTAAAATAAGTTTCCATAGTTTGATTGTTTTAAACACAATCCTTTTTAAATTACATGAATGTGTTTCTCAGTTAAATACCGACACGCTGATTTTTTGGGGGAAAAACTATATTTGGTTAGCTCCATAAATATTTCTTATTCCATTTTTATGCCTCCCCGCTTCGCTTGTTAATGATGCATATCAATTACTCTTGTCCGTTCCTCCGTTCGTCCTTCTCGATTTTTGTAGCACCAGAGACAGTATCTACATTACACGGATGTTATTTTCAAAAACATAACTAAAACACGGTTATATTCAATTATCCAAGAAGATTTAATTCCCGGGTGATACAAATACACCGTTTCGTCTAAAATAGTATCGATCTATTTCGAACAGTTAACGAAACTAAATTACCACCCGAATAAATATTAATACATCGGTTAATAACATCGTAGTGTTCGATATCAAACATAGGAAAGGTTATCTTCTTCAGAATTTATTCGATGAGTTTTCTTGTTATGTATTTACTTTTCGTCATGGAACAAATGAATAACTGTTAAGCTTTTTTTAAAACGCATTGCAAGTAGAGGCGATCATGTAAACGTTTTCCACACTGTGTGTTTTAGTAAAATAGCCAACTCGTGTTTAACTATAGAGTCAACTCAGCAAGAAAGGCTTAAATATGCCTAGACTTTGCAGACCCTGGTCAGAGAGCACCTCAAGGAGCCTTCTGACCTTGGTCGACACTGTTAGCAACGCAAGTACAAATGGTTAAATAATTCTGTATGCCAGACTTAACAAATGCGGGTGTGCTATGAACACAATTTTAGATTATTTTTTGAATAACAGAAGTATTACATTACAGGATTTTGGAATAATTGTTATTTTTAATTTTAAAGAACTGCATTTGATAAACTACATATAAAGTGTGTTTTAATTATCGCCGTTCGTGTCGTTTAGCCGTTCAAGTCTTAAATACGCCTTTCTACTTATTTTACTGTAGGTACCGTCTGATCATAGTCTGTACTGTTTGCATTTGATATAATGACGCTATGATTGAACATTTTTTGTCATAATTAAAATCATGTGCAATTAAAATAATTAATATATAATACATAATTATTCATGATGACATTATGGCTTACATATATGTCAATTACCTAGAGTGTTAAGTCCCGTTTAACCTACAATCAACTCGTCCAAATCAGTGTTTTGGGGTCCGTGTATTTGCCATATTGAAGCTGGAGCATAACGAAATAAAGAATGTACTGGTATAACCCATTGGAACATATTTGTTTAGCAAGGAGACTTAATTGTGATCATAGGGCTCTTCCAGAAAGTTGCCTCTGTTCCATCTACGAGATTGTTGGAGTTAAAGAGTGAAGCACAATATGCAGTTACTTGCTCTAACACCTTATAAGTACATGTAATAATATCATTAAAATACCTTATGCCTGTAAGCATATCTCCAGTAACAGCACACGATGCGAATCCGAACCTGTACATATGCTTCGAGGATTGACAGTGATACCTAGGATATATGCTTACATGTGTTATTCGTTTAATCATGATAAAGAATATAAATCGATTCACTAAATTATTTTCCAGTTTCTTAATTTTCGAACAAGTTAAGTGAAAATTTGAATGTTCGTTACCTGAGACCTGTATAATATATTTTATTTTACGTAACAGGAACGCATGTAATCAACATAACAGCGAGGGACGATGACGGCACTCGAAGAAACAATGAGTTTCACTACTACATAGTGGCCGGTGCTTCTGGTAAATTCGCTATGAATTCAACTACTGGGGAAGTCTTTGTTCAAATCGACGCTAAGCTGGACAGAGAGACTGATCACAGTTACACCATAACCATTAACGCCATTGACCAAGGTTCACCGGCTCATACAAGTAGTGCCACGCTAATTGTCACAATAACGGACGTCAACGACGAACCTCCTAAGTTCTGGCCAGAGCTGTACAACGCCGAAGTCAAGGAAGGCAATGCTACTGAATTAATGACCGTAAATGCCACAGACAGAGACATAGACAGTAACTTGACTTACTCTATAACAAACATTGAAGCTGTTGATGAAATCGGAAAGAGTGTAAATTCCTCCAGTGTTCAGGTAGGCTTCATTAGTCTGACAATACATGTACTATCATATAAATAAACCCATATTTTAGGCTTGCAATGATAGATAAAATCAATATTCCAAAAAATGTTTTCACATAACTTCGCTGTTCTCCAGGTTAATACACCACCTATATCTTTATATTTTATGTCATTTGAGAAAAATATTTCTTAAACTCGTCCAGATAAACAGTTATTTAGCTTGTCAAAGGTTCGCTTGATAACTATTTTTTCTAGATTCTTTTAAGAAAAGTATCTCAAATGACAACTCGTGACATATTCTACAGGGAATAAAACACGAAGTGGCGATATGAAGGGTTGCATCACATTAGTGGTTGCTTGGCCGGAGTATTTTCAATTACAGCGGGACGGCGAGTGAGAATACCACGGACAAACAACCACAACCGTTCATATCGCCACTTCGTGTAATATCCCATTTATTATATACCTGTTTTAATAAAAATTCTGAAGGGAGGTGATCCCCCGAGAGCAAAAATTGCAACACAAAACGAGAAAATTGCAGACATTTGTCTTGTGGCTTTCATTCTCAGTGTTGTTATATTTTCTGGTCCTTCGGGATCATTAGTTTTCATGTTATTAGTTTTGAAAATTGAATACTGCTTAAGCCGGTGCTAGGGGGCGTGAGTAGTGTTGCACTTTTAATTACTACTCATGAACAGACTCAATAAAACCGAGTCTGCAATTTTCTCTTTTGCATTTCTACTTTTGCTTTCGAAGGATCACCCATTTTCAGAATATATGTACTTCACAACAGCAGGTGTTAAGTGCTTGTGTGGCGGCCGTAAAAAGTCGCCCCGTACTTCTATTTCAGTGTTTTTATATTTTCTGGTCCTTCGGGATCATTAGTTTTCATGTTATTAGTTTTGAAAATTGAATACTGCTTAAGCCGGTGCTAGGGGCTTGAGTAGTGTTGCACTTTTAATTACTACTCATGAACAGACTCAATAAAACCGAGTCTGCAATTTTCTCTTTTGCATTTCTACTTTTGCTTTCGAAGGATCACCCATTTTCAGAATATATGTACTTCACAACAGCAGGTGTTAAGTGCTTGTGTGGCGGTCGTAAAAAGTCGCCCCGTACTTCATTCTCAGTGTTGTTATATTTTCTGGTCCTTCGGGATCATTAGTTTTCATGTTATTAGTTTTGAAAATTGAATACTGCTTAAGCCGGTGCTAGGGGGCGTGAGTAGTGTTGCACTTTTAATTACTACTCATGAACAGACTCAATAAAACCGAGTCTGCAATTTTCTCTTTTGCATTTCTACTTTTGCTTTCGAAGGATCACCCATTTTCAGAATATATTTACCGTTTCTTGTTAGATGGTGCTTGGTGCGGTGTCATTTCGTGTGTGGCTCTCCCTGTTTGACTATTTTTCCATACTTATTGAGTCTGTTCATGAACAGTAATTGAAAGTGCAACACTGCTCACGCCCCTAGCACCGGCTTAAGCGGTATTCAATTTTCAGAACAATGAGTACTGAAATTCATGATCTCGAAGGATCAGAAGGTATAACAACACTGACAATGAAGTACGGGGCGACGTTTTACGGCCGTCACACAAGCACTTAACATCTGCTGTTGTGAAGATTATAAATTCTGAAGAGAGGTAATCCCCGAGAGCAAGAATTGCAACACAAAACGAGAAAATTGCAGACTCGGTTTTGCCACGTAGAAAGGCGTATTTATGACGTAAACGGTCAAAAGAACGCAAAAAGAAAATCAATGGTCTAACTCCTTTTATTCGGATACATTGCGTTACTAAAACAAACGCGCCTCCGGTGCGTCTCCAAAATTTACAACTATTGCTATATATAACTACTGTCTGGGATTGCATATTCATATATTGTAGCATGTTTTAATAATCTTGAACAGCTTAGAGACGATATTAGAATTACACAACATAAACTAATGTATTGGTTACCGAAACTACATAAAGAATATATAAAGCGCGCTTCATTGCAAATTCTAGCTCTTATACAACTACTAAGTTGTCTATACTTCTAAATAGAATTACTTCAATGTATTTAGACGATATTTTGAATTTGGATAATCCTTATTTTGAAACTATAGTTTCTTCAGTTTACCTAAAATAACTGTATTTAAACAAAGAGAATCAAACGGACATTATACAGTATATTGGCGATATTTCGAGCACCGTCGGGAATCAGTAAAAACCTCGGATTATCGCAATGCTCGAAATAACCGATCTCTAGCATTTTCTGTCATTTCCAAGAGCATTGTTTGACGACAAGAGGAAACATATTTCTTCACAGTAAACTTTTTAACATTATCATAAACTTCAATGCGTATATAATTCATCGATTATTTCCTTATATAAGTGATAACAGAAAACACCATTTACATCGGCGACCGAAGTTTTGAACAGTATAATTTGTATTGGTCCGTTCAACGGACCCTTCACATTTATAAACTCAAAACTTGTTTCAAACCATTTAGACATATCCCTTGAACAGTCGTGGCATATAGCGTTATGTCGTTTATTTTCCATATTTTCCATTTGTCGACATTAATTTAGTTGTTAGTGCTGAGTTGGTGCACAAACAAATATTTTCCTTTCGTTCCCGTGCCATTTCGTAGTAAGGAAAATCAGGGCGAGTGACCAAATTAATTAATAATCGGAACACTCGGCTTTTTTCGTCTGACATAGTTATTCTCGTTCATCTCTCGTAGCAAGAGTCTGCATGAACGAGACTGTCTAAAATTAACAAAAATATTGCGAATTTCAAAGCACTACACAAAAAGCACTGCACTATTTCTAAATTTAAAGCAGAAAGACGTTATATGGCACCCTTTCAGCGGTACCGAAAAATCACAACACGTTTGTGAACGTATGAAAATTCATGGTTCCCTGAATTATGATTGTGACTCTTTGTTTATTAAGACTTCAGTCTACTAAATTCTCATCATTATTTACACCAAAGTAAAGTCTGCATTCAATGAATGTGTTATTCACACATTTGGAAGATCTAATGTCCCATAGACCGGATCTTTCAAAAGGTCACGACAACGTATCGAGAAGGTGTGAATAATTACCTCGGAGGTGGGAAAACACCGTGCTCGAAATAAACAATCAATAAAAGGAACCAGAATGATCCGCGGGACCAGCACACATGCTCGAATTTTCGGATTATCGCTATTCGGATTAATGCAGGTATTTTCAATTAGATTTGATAGAATTTGAGCCGGGACCGCAACATTCCCTCGGAATAAGAGGGTATCTCGGAAAAACGAGAGTCGAAATAACGCCGTTATACTGTAGCTTCATTTTTAGATTTGAATCTTTCGTCCAAAATACACGATAAAAGCGAAAATTTTAATTTCTAAAACTGTTAATTATCTTTTTCTAGATTGAGATGTCCCCCGTTCTACGTCTTATGGGGTTTATATTTCTCAACTTATTCGGTTTGCCCAAGCCAGGCATGCTCTTTGCTAGAAGATTTTAATAGTCTTAATATTATTTAGGTATAACTGATACACTTCTTAAGCAAGTTTACAGATATCACAAACTTCGGAAAACGTTTTCTAAATTTTATTATCGCTATTTACCACTCATTAGTAAATCCAGGTGTCAAAAATAAAAACGGAACCCGGGATTAAGACCTGCAAGTTATCCCATTTCTGTCAATATTTCTAACTTGAATTAAAAGTATACTCATGTAGCTTAGTAGAGACAACATTTTGCCATGTGTTGTCTAAATTTTGTCTAAACATATTCATTTTAAGATATCCGCATTTCAATGAAAGCACCCAAAACTCCGTTTTATACATGAAATAGGCATGGACTATGCGATTAACGAATATCATGTTAAAAAAGATTTTAGGTGCATTCATTAAAAAACTCATATCTTTAAAACAAATGTATATTTTTATAAGAAATTTGGCAGACATATGCACAAATGACTAATCTACAAAAGTACATATTTATATTTTAATGTGCCCGGTTACATTGGTTAAAATACACATTTGATCCAGGGTTCCGGTTTTTTGGGACACCCTGAATAATTGCACTCTAAGGACGTTACTGCAACTAGGCATTTCTCAACTATAATTTTATGGGGACGTTATCTACAAATTTAGGAAAATTCCGGGTCATATCCGTTTTCATAAATTGTTTATAAAAACGCATTAAAACCTTTAAGAAGAAATGTTATGATCCCATTATATTGCAACGCACTGCATGTTTGGTTATCGACCCTTTTACAGTCGGTAGCTACGCTTCCCTCTTTGCTTGGGCGATGACAGGCCGAGGGTAGTACTCAGATGAGGTAGGAGCTTACCAGACTCGTGTATTTCTTTCCCTGCCGTGCCCTTAACGGCTTCCATACAGGTGCTCTGACTTCAGCAAAGTCATTGAGTACATATTTGACGGATTTTCACAGTTATTATGCTATGGTTTACATATTGTCATGTGTATATCGTCTTCTATGTTGATGGTAAGTCCGGCGGGGATACCTGTATTTACACTATTTGTAAAGCTAGATAAAATTATTTTTAGATCAGATCCTCTCATAGGAACGGCTAGTTTGATACAAAGCTTTACTCTACATGTTCTCAGACCGCACATTGACAATTTATCTGAACACCAAAGATTATTCTTGAAAATTCCTTTTATTAATAAAGGTATTGATTTTATTGACCTTCAAAGTATTTTTAGAGACAAAAATGTATTTGACACTATTCCTAAATACTTTAAAAATACAGGACCACCTATCATCTGCTACAAATATAACAAATCCATCAGAAATACAATTTTTAACTCTAATAAAATTGTGGCCGACCGTAAAATTAATGATAATATTCCTGATAATTGAGATTGCGCCACCTCAAAAGTTTGCTGGTTTCATCTCCGGCTGGTCATGTGATTATTGGTAATTTTGAGATAATTAAAGATAAACGTCTACGATCTCTTTTGAGTAAGGGTCCCAAATATAGAATACCATCCTTGATAGATTTTGACTCTTGTCGAGTTCAGATTGCGAGGCTTTACAAAATTTTAGTATTAAATAGTGTCGAAGAGAACATGTTGAGTCTAATGCCCTTTCTGGTTGAAAAAAACTAATTTTTGATATAACTGATCAACGCATTTCCTTTTATAGCTCTAATAAACACATTCTTCCACCTAAACCTAGAATTTCTTTTAGACATCTTAAAAAGGATTTACAGGATTTCCATTCAAAATACGTTTTTGTTCCTGCTGATAAGGCATCGAATAATGTGATTATTATTTGACGGTTACATTATATCGATGTCTTGAAGCAGGATATTATTAATACCAAGTCATACATTTCAGTTACTTCTGACGAAAAGACCATCGTTTCAGACCATGTCAAAAAGTGTGAACAACTTAGAACCGATATTAAAATTACACAACATAAACTTCCTACAATGTATTGGTTACCAAAACTACATAAAAACCATATAAGGCGCGTTTCATTGCAAATTCTAGTTCATGTACAACTACTAAATTGTCTATACTTTTGACTTCTTGTTTAACGAAGATAAAAGAACATGTAAAATTCAACTGTGATAAGACTTATGAAAATTCTGGAATAAATCTCTTCTGGTCTATTAAGAACTCTTCAGAAGTCTTAAACAAACTTAAGAACAAAAGGTATATTGCATCCACTGTAAGCACGTACGATTTTTCTACTCTGTACACAACTCTTCCTCAAATTTTAATTAAGGATAAGCTTACTAACTTAATCCAGAAAGTATTTGCCCGCGAAAAACAAATCATTCTTGGCATGTAATGCTGAAAAAGCTTTCTTTACTGACGAGCAAATGACATATTACAGCAATTGGACTTGCTCAGAAGTTTGCGAAGCACTAACCTTTCTTTTGGATAACATATTTGTACGTTATGGGAATGCTATATACCGTCAGGTAATTGGTATTCCTGTGGGTACGAATTGTGCACCACTTGTCGCAGGTTTGTTTTTGTACTGCTATGAGAGAGATTTCATGTTGCGTTTGAATCCTCAATCACAAGAAGATGTTATAAACGCCTTCAATGAAACTTGTCGATATTTGGATATTTTTAACTTAGATAACCTTTTCTTTGATGATCTGTTTCCTACAATTTATCATAAAGAACTCAAATTGAATAAAGCTAACCCGTCCGACAATTATGAAGCGTTTCTTGATCTAGAGCTTAAAATTGATAATGGAATTATTTCTTCTAAAATATATGACAAAAGAGATGATTTTGATTTTAATATTGTAAATTTTCCTGATCTTGACGGGGATGTTCCCCGTGCTCCGTCTTACGGGGTTTATATATCTCAACTTATTCGTTTAGCTAGAGCTTGTTCATCTATAGAAGATTTTAACTGTCGAAATCTCATTTTAACTGAAAAACTGCTTAAGCAAGGACATAGATACCATAAACTAAGAAAAACTTTCTCTAAATTTTACTATCGAAATCTCTCGCTTATTGGCAAGTACCAATGTACAATACAATACAATACAATACAATGTTTATTGATACTTTGTCAGGCCTCCAGCCTATAGTACATATATTAACATAACACAATACAAAACATTTACAGTGGTAGAGCAGTAGTGACAAAAGACTTTCCATCGCTATGTAACATTTCATTACATACAGTCAGATATTATTTGTATGAAGTATATTAGTCCCTGACAAACAAAACTAGAAAATTTGAGATCAATACAGGTTGAAACGATTATAACCAATTTACAATTTTGATAATATCAATTATATTTGTAGGAACAATTTCCTTCTGTTCAATGCACTATATATATATTGCGCTAAATTTCTGATTATTACATCTTGTTTGTTGGCTAATAGCAGATGCAATTTATGTAAGGTCGGATTAACATACTATTTTCCAGGAATATAACATGTTCTTATGTCAGAGTATAATCTACAATTTAATATAAAATGGTACTCATCTTCAACTGCTTTTGAAGAACAAACGGTGCACAATCGCTGCTCTTGTGGTACACCGTAGTATCTACCTCTCTCTATTTCCAGCGCATGTACACCAGTGCGGAACTGTGCATATGCATGTCTAAAGTTTCGAACACTTAGTACATCTATAAAGTATTCTTGATCAAATGAAGATTTTATACATTTATAAACCTTCAGTTTAGGACAGGTATAAATATATCCAAACCAGGTTTGTAGGTATTGATCTACCAACCTTTGAGTAAAGGTACAAAAATGAGTCATGCAGGAAACACCACATACAGAACAAACACTCGCCCGAACAGCAACACAAGGAAACAGCAAATGTACATAGGTAGAAAAAACAACAAGAGACGCACAAAGACAAAACAAACATACAATAGGAGGAAGATGGAAGTACCGCCTTGGAACGGTCAGTGACAAAAGTCACCGGGGGTTTAAACCGGTTTATGGGCGCCCAACCTCACCCTTATTCCATCCCCATCCTAAAGGACAGACAGTGTAAATAAACGTATCCCCTCTCCGACTAATCTACAACAACCGCGACAGCAAATACAGTGGTAAAGTGCATGCATAACAAAAAAACATTTAATTGAACATACTGTATCCACCTATCGCTAGTGTACTCAATAATTGAGCTGCAAACAGAGTAACTGTAGAAAAGTATAAAGGGTACGACAAAAATGAAATAGTACAGATATCCGACGTTCTCCTTCCATTTCTGGATTTAAGAGGTCGCCTTCGTAGAGTACTAAACCTTTCTTGTCGGCGTACATGCAAAGAGGCCAGCGTGATTGCCAACTGTAAAAGAGTTCACAACCAAACATGCAGTATGTTGTAGTAATACAGGATCATACCCCTTTTTAATGAATTGTTTTATATATTTGATGAACAAAGTGAGAAAATGGGTATGTCCAATACTTCGTTAATTTTACGAAGTTTGTAAATCACATCACCATAAAATTCAGGATGTGAAATACCGTGTGGCAAAAGTACCTTGAGATTACATTTGTACTTGCCAATAAGCGAGAGATTTCGATAGTAAAATTTAGAGAAAGTTTTTCTTAGTTTATGGTATCTATATCCTTGTTTAAGCAGTTTTTCAGTTAAAATGAGATTTCGACTGTTAAAATCGTCAATAGATGAACAAGCTCTAGCAAAACGAATAAGTTGAGATATATAAACCCCGTAAGATGGAGCACGGGGAACATCCCCGTCAAGATGAGGAAACTTTACAATATTAAAATCAAAACCATCTCTTTTTTGAAATCATTCCATTATTAATTTTAAGGTCTAGATCAAGACACGCTGCATAATTGTCGGACGGGTTAGCTTTATTCAATTTGAGTTCTTTAGGATAAATTGTAGAAATCAGAGCATCAAAGAAAGGGTTATCTAAGGAAAAGTCGTAAAGTCAAGCAGGCAAAGCCACATGCAAGACGCAACCACCACCAAAACACCGATAGACAGCATGACACACACACACACAACCACACACCCAAACGCACACACACACACACACACGAAATGAACACAGAAAACACCAAAAGACACACAAGAAACAGGGACAAACGTTCCACAACATGAACAAACCACAAGCACAAAGACGCAAGGCAAACAAAAGGAAGGGTGACAAAGAGAGTACCTTGGCCTTGGCCTTGACACGGTCAGCAGCAAAAACACCACTGGGGGTTTAAACCGGTTTACGGACGTCCTAACCTCACACTTCTCTCAAAGTCACCCTAGCTTTACAAATATTGTAAATAAAGGTATCCCCGCTGGACTTACCCACAACATAGACGACGGTGAACACAGGACAACATGTAAAACATAGCATAATAACTGTGACAATCCGTCAAATATGTACTCAATGACTTTGCTGAAGTCAGAGCACCTGCAGGTAAGCCGTTTAGGGCACGACAGGGAAAAATTAATACATGAGTCTGGTAAGCTCCTCCTGTATCCAAGTTTAAGAGTATACCATCATAGAGTACTACCCTCGGCCTGTCATCGCGCAAGCAAAGAGGGAAGCGTAGCTACCGACTGTAAAAGGGTCGATAACCAAACATGCAGTGTGTTGCAATATAATAGGATCATAACCTTTCTTTTTAAATTTTTAATGCGTTTTATAAACAAATCATGAAAATGGATATGACCCCGAATTTTCCTAAGTTTGTAGATAAAATCCCCATAAAATTCTGGTTGAGAAATGCTTTGTCGCAGTAACGTCCGTAGATTGCAATTATATTTACTAATGAGAGTTAAATTTCGATAATAAAATTTTGAAAAGGTTTTCCGAAGTTTGTGAGATCTGTAACCTTGCTTAAGAAGTGTATCAGTTATAACTAAATTACGTCTGTTAAAATCTTCAAGCAAAGAACAGGCTCGGGCAAACCTAATAAGTTGAGAAATATAAACCCCATAAGATGTAGAACGTGGCACATCCCCATCTAGAAAAGGATAATTAACAATTTTAAAATTAAAATCTTCTCTTTTATCGTATACTTTGGACGAAACTTTATCATTTGTAATTGAAAGATTCAAATCTAAAAATAAAGCATTAGTGTCAGATTGATTAACTTTGTTTAAAGACAGTTCTTTTGGGTAAATTGAAGAAACCATAGTATCAAAATAAGGATTATCTAAATTCAAAATATCGTCTAAACACCTTGAAGTTTTATTAAAAGCATTAACAATATCGGTCTGTGTATCAGGTTTTAAGCTAAGCATAAAATCCCTCTCGTAGCAATACAAAAACAAATCTGCAACAAGAGGGGCACAATTTGTACCCAAGGGTATACCAACAACTTGACGATATATGGTATCCCCATAACGCACAAATATATTATCTAAAAGAAAGGTAAGAGATCTACAAACATCAAGGCAAGTCCACATTGTGTAATGTTCAACTCCTGAATTCGAAAAGAATGATCGTTTAATATTACAAGTAAGGAACTTTTTGTTTTCTCTGGCAAAGGTTTTTTCTACTAAGTCTATCCTTTATAAGATGGTGAGGTAGAGTAGTATAGAGTGTAGAGAAATCATAAGAACTCAGTAAAGAAATGTTATACTGTTCATTTTCAAGTTTTGTTAAAACATCATTTGAATTTTTTATGGACCAAAAAACATTAATACCAGAATTTTCATATATTTTATCACAGTAGCGTTTAACATGTTCTTTGATCGTAGTAAGACAGGACGTCAAAAGTATAGATAATTTAGTAGTGGTACAACAGCTAGAGTTGGCAATAAAACGCGACTTATAAGGGTTTTTATGTAGTTTCGGAATCCAGTACAAAGTAGAAAGTTTATGTTGTTTTATGTTAGGACCAGACTTAAAATCATTGCACATTTTTACATGTTCCAAGACTATATCTTTTTCAGGTGTTTGAACTGTTATATAAGTTTTTGAATCAGTTAGCTCCTTCTTTAAAACATCAACATAATACAATCTTCAAATAATGATTACATTGTTTGATGCCTTGTCAGCAGGAACAAGAACATAATCTGAATGCAAATTAAAAATGTTTTTCTTCAAGTAGCGAAATGTAACTCTAGGTCGAGGTGGTAAAAGATGGTTATTTGATTTGTAAAAGTTATTCGTGTATCAATAATATCGAAAATACATTTCTTCCAATCCGAAAGGGCATTAACATCAGCATGTTCTCGTCGACACCATTTGATGCAGAATTCTTGAATAGCTTCCGCAATATGAGTTCGACAAGCGTCAAAATCAATAAGGGAAGGTAATCTATATTTAGGTCCTTTAGTTAGGAGGGTCCTGAGACGTTTATCCTTAATGATATCAAAATTACCAGTAATGATATGACCAACTGGTTTATAGCAAAAGCTAGAAATGCTACAATCTGAAGAAATAGGGGTATTAACATCAATATTTAAGTCAGAGACAATTTTATTGTAGTTCAAAATAACATTTCTAATAGGTTTATTATATTTATTACAGATGATAGGTGATTCAGAGTTGATGAAATATTTGGGAATAGCATCGATTACATTCTTATCACGAACTATACTTTGAATATCAATAAAATCGATACCTTTATTTCGGAACTGAAGTTTCAGAAAATGTCTTTTATGTTCAGATTCTTTATCAATACGTGGACGAAGAACATGCTGTGTGTAACTTTGTATAAGTGAGGCAGTATTAATTAACGGATCTGTACGCATATAGATTTTATCAGTCTCTTCGTCTATTGACTTAAGACAGGAAAAGGGTAAAGACGATAAACAAGATAACATAGAATGTTTACCAGTTTGTTTTAGAATAGTATGTAAATCATGAATAGACATATTACGACGTAATTTACGCTTAATATTACCATTTTTACGTCTGCCATGTGATCTACTTTTACGTTTTCGAATAGAAAATATAGAGAAAATATCGATACTTGGGTCTTTAGAAATATTGCCGCTTTGGAAAATGTTATCATTGAGGCCTAAAGGAAAAGGTGTTTGTAATTTCTTTATCCAGTCTAGCTCTGTGATGAAACGAGCTTTAGATTTTAAACTACCAGTAGTTTTAGAATCATAATAAATTTGTTCTACTGGTTGAACCGAAACATATTTGAAAGAATGTCCTGTATGACGAAAATGCTGGTAAAGAAAATTGCGTACTTTTTTGATCCGGCAATGGTAACTGTGTTCACGAAACCTAGTTTTTAAAGAACGTCCTGTCTGACCTACATATTGAATGCCACAACGTGGCGCATTTCATGTAAGAACATATATAATATTAGATGAGTTTCAGTCTAAATCAGAATTAATCTTCACACTAAACACTCTACCATTAACAAGAGATTTAATTGTTGATCTAGTAGAAATGAAATTGCAACACATACACCTCTAACTATTGCACTTAGTAATTATTGGATACACCCTATGTCTTTTGTTCAAATAATGTGAATTTAGATGGACTTTACTATAACGAATGATAGATTGCTTTAAAGGAGACAAAACGATTTTAGGTCCATTATGAAAAATGTTACTAATAGCCGAAGAGGGAACATGAAAAGATGAAGCAGAAGACAATTTAAGAGGTTTAATACAAACTGACGGTTGTAGTGATTGGAAATTAGCCAGGTTATGAGGAATATCATCCAAATATCGACAAGTTTCATTGAAGGCTTTTATAACATCTTCTTGTGATTGAGGATTCAAACTCAACATGAAATCTCTCTCATAGCAGTACAAAAACAAATCTGCGACAAGTGGTGCACAATTCGTACCCACAGGAATACCAATTACCTGACGGTATATAGCATTCCCATAACGTACAAATATGTTATCCAAAAGAAAGGTTAGTGCTTCGCGCAAACTTCTGAACAAGTCCAATTGGTGTAATATTTCATTTGCTCGTCAGTAAAGAAAGCTTTTTCAGCATTACATGCCAAGAATGATGTTTTTTCGCGGGCAAATACTTTCTGGATCAAGTTAGTAAGCTTATCCTTAATTAAAATATGAGGAAGAGTTGTGTACAGAGTAGAAAAAATCGTACGTGCTTACAGTGGATGCAATATACCTTTTGTTCTTAAGTTTGTTTAAGACTTCTGAAGAGTTCTTAATAGACCAGAAGAGATTTATTCCAGAATTTTCATAAGTCTTATCACAGTAAAATTTTACATGTTCCTTTACCTTCGTTTAACAAGAAGTCAAAAGTATAGACAATTTAGTAGTTGTACATGAACTGGAATTTGCAATGAAACTCGGTTTATATGGTTTTTTTCTTGTAGTTTTGGTAACCAATACATAGTAGGAAGTTTATGTTGTGTAATTTTAATATCGGTTCTAAGTTGTTCACCCTTTTTGACATGGTCTGAAACGATGGTCTTTTCGTCAGTGGTAACTGAAATGTATGACTTGGTATTAATAATTTCCTGCTTCAAGACATCGATATAATGTAATCGTCAAATAATAATCACATTATTTGATGCCTTATCAGCAGGAACAAAAACGTATTTTGAATGGAAATCCTGTAAACCCTTTTTAAGATGTCTAAATGAAGTTCTAGGTTTAGGTGGAAGAAGGTGTTTATTAGAGCTGTAAAAGGAAATGCGTTTATCAATTATATCAAAAATTAGTTTTTTCCAACAAGAAAGGGCATTAGACTCAACATGTTCTCTTCGACACCATTTAATACTAAAATTTTGTAACGCCTCCGCAATCTGAACTCGACAAGAGTTAAAATCTATCAAGGATGGTATTCTATATTTGGGACCTTTATTCAAAAGAGATCGTAGACGTTTATCTTTAATTATCTCAAAATTACCAGAATAGCAAAATTTTGAGGTGGCGCAATCTCAATTATCAGGAATATTGTCATTAATATTAAGGTCGGCCACAATTTTATTATAGTTGAAAATTGTATTTCTGATGGGTTTGTTATATTTGTAGCAGATGATAGGTGGTTCTGTATTTTTAAAGTATTTAGGAATAGTGTCAATTACATTTTTGTCTCTAAAAATACTTTGGAGGTCAATAAAATCAATACCTTTATTAATAAAAGGAATTTTCAAGAAGAATCTTTGGTGTTCAGATAATTTGTCGATGTGCGGTTTGAGAACATGTAGAGTAAAGCTTTGTATCAAACTAGCCGTTCCTATGAGAGGATCTGATCGAAAAATAATGTTATCGGCTTGCTCGTCAATTTCTTTTAATGAACATATAGATAAGGAGGAAAGTCTAGAAAGCATGGCATGTTTACCCGAAGTTAGTCGTAAAGTATGTAGATCAAGAAGAGTCATTTTCAAACGAGATTTTCGTTTAATATTACCATTTTTGCGAATGCCATGCGATCGAGATTTGCGTTTTCTAATAGAAAAAATATTTATATCTGGTTCTTTTGAAATGTTTCCAGTCTGGTAAATATTATCATTCAGTCCTAAAGGAAAAGGTGTTTGCAATTTTTTGATCCAATTTAATTCAGATAAATCTAGCTTTCGATTTAAAGCTACTAGTCGCCTCCTTAAATTCTTTTAAAAACAAACCATCATTTCCAACAGATTGGCTATTCCATATATAAGCAAAGCCATTTTGACATATCAAATTTCTAACTTCTCTAGCCCAATTGAAATAGTTACTATTAGTGTTATTTACTAGCATATTATAACAAATCTTTACAAATCTTTCCTCTGGCATCTTTAAGATCTTTAACCAATGTTAACCGATATTAAAATTACACAACATAAACTTCCTACTATGTATTGGTTACCAAAACTACATAAAAAACATATAAAGCGCGTTTCATTGCAAATTCTAGTTCATGTACAACTACTAAATTGTCTATACTTTTGACTTCTTGTTTAACGAAGGTAAAGGAACATGTAAAATTTTACTGTGATAAGACTTATGAAAATTCTGGAATAAATCTCTTCTGGTCTATTAAAGAACTCTTCAGAAGTCTTAAACAAACTTAAGAACAAAAGGTATCTTGCATCCACTGTAAGCACGTACGATTTTTCTACTCTGTACACAACTCTTCCTTATATTTTTGTTAAGGATAAGCTTACTAACTTGATCCAGAAAGTATTTGCCCGAGAAAAAACATCAGTCTTGGCATGTAATGCTGAAAAAGCTTTCTTTACTGACGAGCAAATGAAATATTATACCAATTGGACTTGCTCAGAAGTTTGCGAAGCACTAACCTTTCTTTTGGATAACATATTTGTACGTTATGGGAATGCTATATACCGTCAGGTAATTGGTATTCCTGTGGGTACGAATTGTGCACCACTTGTCGCAGATTTGTTTTTGTACTGCTATGAGAGAGATTTCATGTTGAGTTTGAATCCTCAATCACAAGAAGATGTTATAAAAGCCTTCAATGAAACTTGTCGATATTTGGATGATATTTTTAACTTAGATAACCCTTTCTTTGATGCTCTGATTCCTACAATTTATCCTAAAGAACTCAAATTGAATAAAGCTAACCCGTCCGACAATTATGCAGCGTTTCTTGACCTAGACCTTAAAATTAATAATGGAATGATTTCTTCTAAAATATATGACAAAAGAGATGATTTTGATTTTAATATTGTAAATTTTCCTCATCTTGACGGGGATGTTCCCCGTGCTCCATCTTACGGGGTTTATATATCTCAACTTATTCGTTTTGCTAGAGCTTGTTCATCTATAGACGATTTTAACAGTCGAAATCTCATTTTAACTGAAAAACTGCTTAAACAAGGATATAGATACCATAAACTAAGAAAAAGTTTCTCTAAATTTTACTATCGAAATCTCTCGCTTATTGGCAAGTACAAATGTAATCTCAAGGTACTTTTGCCACACGGTATTTCACATCCTGAATTTTATGGTGATGTGATTTACAAACTTCGTAAAATTATTGGACATACCCATTTTCTCACTTTGTTCATCAAATATATAAAACAATTCATTAAAAAGGGATATGATCCTGTATTACTACAACATACTGCATGTTTGGTTGTGAACCCTTTTTACAGTTGGCAATTACGCTGGCCTCTTTGCATGTACGCCGACAAGAAAGGTTTAGTACTCTATGAAGGCGACCTCTTAAACCCAGAAATGGAAGGAGAACGTCGGATATCTGTACTATTTCATTTTTGCCGTACCCTTTATTACTTTTCTACAGTTACTCTGTTTGCAGCTCAATCATTGAGTACACTAGCGATAGGTGGATACAGTATGTTCAATTAAATGTTTTTTTGTTATACATGCACTTTACCACTGTATTTGCTGTCGCGGTTGTTGTAGATTAGTCGGAGAGGGGATACGTTTATTTACACTGTCTGTCATTTAGGATGGGGGTGGAATAAGGGTGAGGTTGGGCGCCCATAAACCGGTTTAAACCCCCGGTGACTTTTGTCACTGACCGTTCCAAGGCGGTACTTCCATCTTCCTCCTATTGTATGTTTGTTTTGTCTTTGTGCGTCTCTTGTTGTTTTTTCTACCTATGTACATTTGCTGTTTCCTTGTGTTGCTGTTCGGGCGAGTGTTTGTTCTGTATGTGGTGTTTCCTGCATGACACATTTTTGTACTTTTAATACACCGTCTTGCACTTTCAATATACAATGGATACCGACCGCAGTCACCTAATACTGCTGCATTTGTCGAATTTGTATTAACAAATAGAAATCTCTTACATGCATATGTCAATACTTTTTCTGACGGTTCTCTTGAGGTAAAGCCCCAAATTTCTGTACCATATAGAATGATAGGTAAAATTTTCGTATCAAAAAGTTTAAAAATACACTATGCGGAAGTTGTCCGTATGAATATAATGATGATAAGATGAATAAAAGTGCCCTTTTTGCTTTAATAGCCATATCATCAGCCATTAAATTCAATGACAATTTGGATGGATGTGAAAGTTACACCAACATAAATAAATTTCGGAACAATTTCTAGAATTTCACCACCATAGTTCCAACATTCTTTTCTAGATAATCTGCCACCTTTTTTGAAAGCCATGACCTTAGTTTTCTGAATATTTACTTTTAAACAACTGCTCTGACAAAAGTCATACAGAACATTTAGCTGGTTTTGCAAGCCTCTGACGGTATCAGCCATTAATGCAACATCATCAGCAAACATTAAAATTAAAATGTCCAGGCCATTTGGCTGGACCTGGATTCCTCTGAGGTTTGGATCATGTTTCATTTTTAATGCTAGCTCATTTATAAAGAGAGAAAAAAGTGTCGGCGAAGCTATACACCCTTGCTTCAAACCAATTGGACAATCGAAATAATCAGATAAATGTCTGTTGCATCTAACACAGGCCTTAACTTTTTTGAACATTGCTTCAAAAGATTCAAATAGATGGCCTTTTATATCAGCATTAATTAAAACGTCCCATAATTTGCTTCTTACTACTGAGTCAAATGCCGTTTTAAAATCAATGAAAGCAACATACATTTTGCCCCTTTTTTAGCAAGGACTTTGGAGATAAGTGACTGCAAGACAAAGGCGTTGTCAACGGTTGCGTAACCATTTCGAAATCCTGATTGTGATTCATCAATTTTATCAAATATATTTACAAAGAATGTAAGTCTTCTATTAATGATACTTGTATATATCTTACCAAAACTATCAAGTAGTGATATCCCCCTGTAGTTTGAAGGGTTATTTTGATCTCCCTTTTTAAATATAGGCTATATAATTGCACTGCTCCAAGCCATAGGGAATTCCCCCATCTCAAACAATCTATTAAACAATTTGACCAGTATAGGCATAATGATGTCTACAGAATATTTTAAAAATTCTGGTGGAATACCATCTTCACCTGGTGATTTCGAGTTCTTTAATGATTGAATACTGTTTGCAATTTCTTCGTCTGTTATTTCTGCATTAAATATACTGTTTTCAATTTCATTTAAATCATCTTCTTGGGTTAAGAGATTCACATCAGCATTATCAGCACCTTGAAACAACTGTTCAAAATGATTTTTCCAATCATCAATTGGAATGTCATTCTGTACAGTTGGTCTACTTGTAAAACACTTTAGTTTCTTCCAGAATGACTTAGGATTGTCTACATTTCTTATTAAGTCATCTAACTGTTTATCAGCCATTGAAGATTTTTTCAATTTGCACAATTGTTTGAACTTCTGTTTTGAATTCAAATACAGATTCAGATTAGATGGCACTCTTTCCTTCCTGTATCTACGCAATGCTTTCCTTTTTTCCTTTTTAAGGTTCACACAATCTGCATCAAACCATGCAGGCTGGTGTACTTTTTTCTTATTAACTGTTTTCCTCTCACAACAACTCAGTGCTTTTGTCATGAATGTCACGACCTTTTCAACCACAATATCAATATTTGCATCAATGTCATTTATTAAATCCAGTAAATGCTTTGTTTCAGAACAATTTAGTTGTGACCTCAGGTTAGCTCTCAGACCATCAACAGTGGTATCATTAAATACATAGTTATGTTTATTTGGCTTGGTATAATTAGAAGTTTCAGGTACTGCCTTACTCTCAGTTTTTGTATGTACACTTATACCAGCTTCTACAGGGAAATGGCTAGACTCTGTTCTCTCACCAATATTAAAAAATTGTATATGTTCAAGGCATACATTGGATATCAACATGTAATCTATAACACTTGACCCATTCATATTTACAAAAGTGAGATTTCCAATATCTATATCACTCCCACATCGTCCATTCATGATGCAGACAACGTATGTTTTACAAAATTCTAATAACTTAACACCAGACACACTGACAATTTTATCACAAGATGATCTTTTGGGAATATTCGAATACCAAACATCTGTATATTCATCAAGTTCAGGCACATTGTGTAATACCTCAATGAAGTCTTTTTCATTACCTGTTCGAGCATTGAGATCGCCCATTGGTTTAAACTGTATTTATTTCATTTTTCACATACAAACAATATACACATATTATAACATAATGAAGTTATATGCATGGATAAGAAAACAAGTTAAACAAAACTTATGTAAATTCTTCTCCATATTGAATTTATACATTATTATCGCATTATGGTTAAGTTTGCAGAAAACATAACTGTTTTATTGCATGTTTTTGAAACAATTTGATGATGACATGTTACAAAGATCAATTTCAGTTAATATATTTAGTATTTAGAAAAAAACAACAGCATAAAACACACAATTACACAAACAAATAAACAAACCACCAAATTCAATGATAGAAAATATGAAATGTAAAAAAAAAACAATAGAAAAAACATTGTATAGAAGGTGTTGAGAGTAGCACACAATGCAAGAGGTAGTCGTTAGATCGGAATCGAGTGGTCTCTAGTCACTATTAAAAGCGCTTCGATGCTGTGATGAACCTTTGCACTTTTAAAGCTAGTGTTTCGTTTTGTTTAGCGGAGAGGCGTTCGTTGCCATACAATAAGTTATTTGTCGTTTCCGGGCAAGGGATATCGGCGAAGACGTTTAAACGAACCTGGTTGTACAGATTACAATGTAATAGGAAATGGCTTACCGTTTCTATCGAGTCACAAATGCATAGAGGTGATTCCACGAGAGAGCGTCTGTATTCAGAGGATTAAGCTCTAGCTGGTTTATGTAGTGTTCTAATAATTCAATACCTTTAAATGGTTCATCTCTATATGCTGGAGAATTGTCAGGTGGTAAATACGTCAAACATAACAACAAGTCTTTCTGCCTTTTTAACAGACATTTGTCAAATTTTAAGAATAAACAAAGTTGAGTATCTGTCTGTAAATATTCATACATTTTGTCTAGTGACTTATGCACACATATACATATGCCAACCATTGCTCTTCCTCTGGATTGATTTCTTAAAGCATTTTTGACATAACATTTATAGTCTGGAAATAACCGCGAAATTTTGTCCATATTTGTTTCCCATGTTTCCATTAAACCAAATACATGAAAAGATCTTAAGTAGTCAGTCATATCATTGTAATCTAACTTATGTTGTATACCATCAATATTCCAACACATCAGTTTAATAGGGTCCTTATTTTCACAATGACTTTGACCTGACCCCTATACAGTTTCCATAATAACTGGTTCATTTGGAACACTTTCACTAACATTAGGCGAAGGGCCTTTCGGTAACCTCCGTGCAGCAGTACGGAACTCTCGTTGTTGGGTACCATCCTGGCCCCTGTCGTCAGATCGAAAACACAATTCGCCTTTGTAAAAGTAACCTGTTTTCCCTTTGGATTTCAATGTCTTTAGAGTTTTTCTCTGTTCATATGTCATATCATCACCGACTTTTATCGAATGTAATCTCAAGGCGCTTCTGCGACACGGTATTTCACATGCTGAATTTTATGGTGAAGTGATTCACAAACTTCGTAAAATTATTGGGCATACGCATTTTCTCACTTTGTTCATCAAATATGTTAAAATATTCATTAAAAAGGGATATGATCCTGTAGTACTACAACATACTGCATGTTTTGTTGTGAACCCTTTTACAGTTTGAAATCACGTTGGCCTCTTTGCATGTACGCCGACAAGAAAGGTTTAGTACTCTATGAAGGCGACTTCTAATTATGGAAAAATAGTCAAATAGGGAGAGCGACACACGAAATGACACCGCACCAAACACCATCTAACAAGAAACGGTATGGCCACAAGACAAAACATAACAGGACGCATATCAAGACGAAACACATTAAACATTAAGCATATTAAACAACAAAATTGACCAGAAATGGAAGGAGAACGTCGGATATCTGTACTATTTCGTTTTTGTCGTACCCTTTATTACTTTTCTACAGTTTCTCTGCAGCTCAATCATTGAGTACACTAGCGATAGGTGGATACAGTTTGTTCACTTAAACGGTTTCGTTATACATGCACTTTAACACTGTATTTGCCATCGCGGTTGTTGTAGTTTAGTCGGAGAGGGGATACGTTTATTTACACTGTTTGTCTTTTAGGGTGGGGATGGAATAAGTGTGAGGTTCGGCGCCCATAAACCGGTTTAACCCCCCCCCCGTAACGTTTGTCACTGACCGTTTCAAGGCGGTGCTTCCATCTTCCCCCTATTGTATGTTTGATTTGTCTTTGTGCGTCTCTTTGGGCTTTTTTTTTGTTTTTTGGGGGGTTTTTTTTTTGGGGGGGGGGGGGGGTTAACCATTCAGGCCCTTCAGCGAGGGACCTTGTTTATTTTCTCCGTCCATTTGATGTGTGAGGCTCGGAGAACCATCCCCCTCCACACCTTATAAACTGACATATAGTACATACAAATTCACAAACAGTGGATATCATACATATAACAAAATATAACAATAACGACATTCTTGAATGAGATGTTATAAATGTAAAGCTGGGGTTATTCCAAAGGCATAACTAGCAATCGCACAAGTCTTTTGGCTAAAATCTCTTTTCCTAGACATTTAAGCGTTATAGCTAGAACAGTAATCACATATGTACAGTCGCCGCAAGGACCAATTAAGTTTAGCAAATTAAACAAAGTAAAAAAAAGAAACATAGCTGCCAGGCCGGTTATTTATTTATTGTGTTCTTATTGTCTACATTCTACATGTAATACTGTAGTGATCTTTTAAGATCTTGGTAGAATACGTACTGTACTTTTAAGATTTTTGAAAATTTGCATGGTATTTTGCCATGTTTTTTTAAACATATATTCCTTGTTATTTTGTATGGCGGTCTGTCTAATTAGATTATATTTAAAAGATATGTATTTCTTTGCACCGTGCTCAGTTGGAAGAAATTTCAAGTTTCTGCATTGGAAATTTTCAAGTTTCTGCATTTGTGAGTCTCTTGTTGTTTTTATAGTTATGTACATTTGTTGTTTCCTTGTGTTGCTGTTCGGGCGATTGTTTGTTCTGTATGTGGTGTTTCCTGCATGACTCATTTTTGTACTTTGAGAGATGTGTGAGGTTAGAACGTCCGTTAACCGGTTTAAACCCCCAGTGGTGTTTTTGCTACTGACCGTTCCAATGCGGTACTTTCTTTGTCACCCTTGGTTTTGGTTGTCGTGTATCTTTGTACTTGTGCTTTTGTTTATGTGTGGAATGTTTATCTCTAGGCTTTGTGCGTTTGTTTGTGATTTCTGTGTTCATCTCGTGTATGTGCGTGTTTATGCTATCTATCGATGTTTTGGTGGTGGTTGCGTCTTGTATGTGGCTTTGCCTGCTTGACTTTACTACTGTTTTATTAACTAAGATAAAGAACACATGATAAGACTTATGAAATTTCTGGAATCAATATCTTCTGATCTATTAAGAACTCTTCAGAAGTCTTAAACCAACTTAAGATCAAAATGTTTTTGGCATCCATTGTAAGCACATGCGATTTTTCTACTTTATACACAACCCTTCCTTGTGATTTAATTAAAGATAAAGTTACTAACTTCATCCAGAAAGTATTTGCCCGAGAACAAAACATCATTTCTGGCATGTAAAGCTGATAAAGCTTCTTTACTGACGAGCAAATGAAATATTACACCAATTTGACTTGCTCAGAAGTTTACGAATTACTAACCTTTCTTCTGGATAACATATTCATCCGGAAATGCTATATACCGTCAGATGATTGTATTCCTACGGGTACGAATTGTGCACCACTGGTCGCAGCTTAGTTTTTGTACTGCTATGAGAGAGATTCCATGTTACGTTTGAATCCACAATCACAAGAAGATGTTATAAAAGCCTTCAATGAAACTTCTCGATATTTGGATTATATATTTAACATAGGTAACCCTTTCTTTGATTCTTTGAATCCTACAATTTACCCAAAAGAACTGAACTTGAATAAAGCTAACCCTTCCGACACTTATGCAGCTTTTCTTGATCTAGACCTGAACATTGACAATGGAATGATTTCTTCTAAAATATATGATAAAAGAGATGATTTTGATTTTAATATTGTTATTGTAAATTTCCCTAATCTTGACGGAGATGTTCCCCGTGCCCCATCTTACGGGGTTTATATATCTCAACTTATATATCCCCCCAGTGACTTTTGTCAAGGCGGTACTTCCATCTTCCTCCTATTGTATGTTTGTTTTGTCTTTGTGTGTCTCTTGTTGTTTTTTCTAGTTATGTACATTTGCTGTTTCCTTGTGTTGCTGTTCGGGCGAGTGTTTGTTCTGTATGTGGTGTTTCCTGCATTACTCATTTTTGTACTTTTATTCGTTTTGCTAGAACTTGTTCATCTGTTGACGGCTTTAACAGTCGAAATAATCTAAAGGCGCTCCAGCGACACTGTGTTTCACATCCTGAATGTTATGGTGATGTGATTTACAAACTTCGTAAGATTATTGGACATACCCATTTTCTCACCTTGTTCATGAAATATGTTAAAAAATCGTTAAAAAGGGATATGATCCTATAGTATAACAACATACTGAATGTCTGGTTGTCCACCCTTTTACAGTTGGCAATTACGCTGGCCTCTTTGCATGTACGCCGACAAGAAAGGTTTAGTTCTCTATGAAGGCGACCTCTTCAATCCGGAAACGGAAGGAGGTCGTCGGATATTTGTTTTTCGTTTTTGTCGTACCCTTTATTACGTTTCTACAGTTACTCCGATTGCAGCTCAAGCATTGAGTACACTAGCGATTGGTGGATACAGTTTGTTTCACCTAATTGTTTTCGTTTTACATACACTTTACCACTGTATTTTCCATCGCGATTGTTGTAGATAAGTCGATGAGGCGATACGTTTATTTACACTGTCTTTAAGGAATAAGTGTGAGGTTGGGCGCCCTTAAACCGGTTTAACCTCCCCCCCCCCCCCCCCCCCCCAGTGACATGTGTCACTGATCTTTATAGGCGGTACTTCCATGTAGGTGGCGGTGGTCTAGTGGTAACGCGCTTGACTATCAGTCCGGAGGTCCGGGGTTCAAATCCCGGTCCCTCCCGGAAATTTCAGAGACGCTTTTCCGTGTCTCCCACCCGCACATCTTCTCCACCCAGGGGTTAAAATGGGAACCTGTGAGGGTCACTCGCCGGTACTGCGGCTGCATGATTGCGCCATATGTTAGCAGTGCTCAATATTGTAGGCCAATGACTCAATGAACAGGGAAGTAAATGTACATTGCGTTACTAAAATTAGACGCGTCTCCGGTGGGTTACGGAAATACGGATATTGTCGAGCGAAAGCAGTCCCACTTTTCGACGTGAAAAAATTGATCTTGTATTGCGCATACGTGCAATGCGGAAACTTTATCTGAGAGGTTGTATAGCGTGATCGAATACAATCGTATTTTACTGCAGAAACTGACAGGCGTATAATAAATATAGATATCGTTATTGTATTATGATGAGATGAATATCCATGTCTATGTGTAACGGTATGTAGTTAACTTGCATTATCACGTGTAAAACATTGCTGTGCAAGTCGGATGTGTTTTCTGAAGCACCCCATGGTCTCGGGTTTGAATCGCATACTTGACTTATCTCTCAAGGAAGACCCGGTTACACATGAAAGTCTTTTGTGCAGATCTGACAGGTTATCAAACGCTTAGATCTATTTCATGTATGTCGCCATTTCATTGAACGTATTTTCTCCTATTAAGTTCTGTTTCAAATGAACTTTGAACTTCCTGACCATATTTCATAATCATGTTTGACATTTTACTACGATTTGCACAGTACTCATTATCTGTTTATCAATATTGTAAATGCTGTCCGATAGAATATCGGTGAAAAATGGAGCTATACATTTAAGGCTTACAGTTTTCAAGCCAATCTTTTGTACACATTTGGTACTAAATTGTAGGACATTTACCTACCTATATTAAGTTTGGTCAAATGTGTCATTAGATTATAATAATTTGGTTCATTTCATGCTGAAAGACACTCGGGTAGAAAACGTGTAAACGTATCAACAATCTGTGTGTTGTTTTTAAGTTTATGTGTTTGAAACTCTTTATATCGTTCAATATCGAGTAGGCCCACTATGAATCAACGATTCTTGATCACATCGAATGCGCGATTGAAGTTTTACATATATTTTCAATAAGGTAATAAAATGGCGCTTGATTTACATGTGTAAAAAGTTACTCACACAGTTTGTCAGATTGGAAGACAAATATACAATAAAATGTACATCAAACTTGGTGGGCGTGCGCGTAAACGTGCATTCACATTGGATACATGTATATAACATAATCTTACAGGCCTGGTCACAACCCGCCGTGCGTGTTTTTAGCACGTACGTTTTTGGGGGAGGCCAGGGCTGCTACGTTTTTCTGAAAACGTGGGGAAGAAGTAGCAAATGCAGGGAGGAACGCACGTCACACGCACGTTTGCACAAATTGTACGTACGTGGCACGCGCCGTCTGTAGAGCAAGCGACTGTGGGGGAAAAGATTAAAACACTTACGGAGTCAGTACGTTGTGCGCACGTTGGCTGTAAAAGCACGTGCGTCACCCGTACGTTGGTGAATCCGTAGCCCGAACGCAACTCGAACGCAGCGAAAGCATGCACTAAAAGTGCTACGGCGTGTCTGCGTGCTCCTAAATCCGTACGGAGGCTGTACTCACCACGTACGGATCCCCAAAATTTCCCCCACGTTTTTTCACGTAGACAACACGCACTTGCACGAACGGCGGGTTGTGACCACCGCTATAATAGCATATATGATTGTGCACAGTCTAAATATAGCAAATATAAAACCCCACATTATACAAATAGCACATATAAAAGTGCCATCTAAAGGTAGCAAATATAAAAGTGCACAGTTTAAATGCAGCAAATATAAAATCACGCAGTTTAAATATAGCAAATATGAAGGTGCACATAGTCTAAATACATGTATATCAAATATAGAACAGTCTAAAGATCGCAATGATAAAAATGAGCAATCTAAATATAGCAAATATGAAAGTAAACAGTCAGTCTTTTAACATCAGTACTTATGTTGGATTTATATGTAGCAGAAGGTGCCTTATAGACCAAATACAACCTCTGTTACAAGAAGTTGAATAAGACTTAACATGGCTCTAACATTGGCAGATTGGGATAGAAGTGGTCATGTCCTGAGATGCTGTCGGTGAATATCTCAGTCTAAGGACCTGGGCAATGTAATATTTCACTTGGACTTCGGTCATATCTATACACACTGGGATATTCACCTTATCATCATCCAATAACTGTAAAGCAGTAAAGTGTAGAACCTGACTTAAGCGACCATGTGGTGGTTGCTTAATACAGATGTAACCGGGTGTTCTTATAAAGAAACATACCCGTTCAGACCCGTGATCGAACCCGGGTCTCCAGGTTTGCAGTCAAGCACTCTACCACGTCATCAAAAAGCGCGGTTGTACCCCACGGTCGGACAAGTGATGATAAACCTAAAAATTGTGGCACAGATCAAAAGTAATTATGCGTTTTATTTGTCCTGTTTCATGATAAAGGTACACAAATACTAAAACTGTCTTTCTCCATCAAAACGTATGTTATAACCACTCTTTAGAATCGTCTCGAAGTGAACATTCTAAAGTCTAACGTATGGTCACAGCGTAGGCTTTGGTGGAGAAATAAAGAGGTTGTTATAGAAAATGCTTGAATATACGCATCTTATACTGAACTATGATATATCCTATTAAGTCACTGATATCACTTAAGTTTATATATTTGTTTATTGAGGATGTGGATTCTAAAACGTATGTCTTAGACGGCTTTATTATTATTATTATTTAGCTTTTTTTGTTTTTGTACGCACTGTTTTATTACGAGTGGTTATTAACCACCACTTAGAATCAAGCCTGGTTGAACCCTACAAACCTCGTATAACGGAAACCACAGTGCGCATGACCGAACTTGAATTGCCGTGTTCGAGAGGACTTGGTTCCCGTTGTATATCAACGCAGACTCTATGGCAATGCCAAAACAAAGGGCACCATTATAGATAAAAGTGGCTTCAAAAACTAAGGCAATGGTATTCAGAAAAAGGGGTTGGCTGAAACGGGACGAAACATGGACATACAATGGGCAGCTTGCAAATTGTAAAAACATTAAGTTTAAACCCAAAGTCATGTGTCAACTTTTCTATGCTTTTGTTGGATCTACAGTCAATTATGCATGTGAAATTTGGGGTTTTTCAAAGTCTAGAGAACTAGAACGACTGCATCTTCGGTTTTGTAAAACTATTTTAGGTGTAAATATGCGCACGAGTAATGTTGGTGTTTATGGTGAGCTAGGTCGGTAATGTTGGTGTTTATGGTGAGCTATCCCTTGTACATAAGCCGATATGTAAGAACAGTAAAATATTGGAGTAAGATAATCAATTCGAATAATTTCCTTATATCTGTTGTTTACAAACAAGCCCTATTAGATTGTAATAATGGCCGTATAAACTGGGTTTCACGAATCAGAAATTTTCTTCTGTGTGAGTTTGGATATGTTTGGGAGTCCCAGACTGTTATAGATTTCAAACCATTCCATGAAGAATTTAAAACACGACTTATTGATAATTTTGTACAACTTGGAACACTGATGTTGGCAATAACAGGGTAATGAATTTGTGTTCTAATTTCAAAGAGACTTTTGAATATGAACTGTATTTATGTTTCTGGACTCCTTTTGTCCTCGCACTCATTACGAGTACAGACCGGTCGTTTCGGAGTGAATAGAATAGGGAGACATTTAAGAACCTGTTTAATTTGTTACTCTAAGGATGTTGAGGACGAGTATCATTTTATCTTGGTTTGTAAGCACCTGTCAGAAATTAGACATAAATACATTAAAAAATACTATAATACTAGACCTAGTGTTTTAAAATTTATACAGTTGTTACAAAGTACAGAAAAAATGTATTATTGAATTTGGTTAAATTTATTAAAAAAGCATTCATCTTCCGGAATAACGTGCTTAATAATGTGACTTAAATGTTCTTGAGTTCATTCGCTTTTCTTGTATTGACCGTATTAGGTCTGTGTTTTAGTTTTGTTCACTATACTATTATATGTCATGTCATGAAACTATTGTATATACATGTGTGTTGCAATGAGATTATGTTCTGCTCAAATCGCTCTGGGGACATTGCCGAAAATAATAAATAAATTCTGATCATAAGCTTTAATGTAAAATAAGCTATTGTAATTGTGTGGACACGAATGTCCCCGGAATTACGATGTGTCCCCGCAACGAAGTTTTCTGCTGACAAATTGTCTCTCTCACGATTTACTGAAGACACAATTTGTATTTATTGAGGTAAATGATCGCAGTGTTGGTCGTTTTAGAACTTCTTCAGAATAGATCCTGTAAACGGCACAGTGTTTGCCAATTCAGCTACGGACAGGGAGATTGCCAAGCGTGTTACCTTGACCATTCACGTAAAAGACACAAAAGCTATCAACGGACCACAGATAGCAACAGGTAAGATAGAATAGACATCTTTAGATAGAAAATGTACATTTGCTGACTTTTTTTGGTCATGGTACTGTTTGAGCGACTGAGTGGTTTTGTATTTGGTGTTTTATGTATGGTTCATACTTGTACGTTTTAGGGTCAACATTTATATTCTTATTTGTCTATTTACGATGTCACCTGGACTAATACATGTTTCCTAATCAGAAGAACTGCTTCATGTGGTAATTAATAAATTATTTGTCGACACTTATCAACCCATTCCCCTATTCAAATTCATGTCAAGAATAATGATATCATTTTTTAACTGGTTTTTTATTATGCCATATGTACACAGTATGTTGTGGCTGAGACAGAAACTATGGTAACATATCTTTATTATACAGTAAGCAAACAGATCAGACATTGAACAGGTGCCTCCTGTAGAAGCCGTCTGATCTGGGTCTTCTCTGTTTCCAATTGAGTCAAAAGGCGTGTCCTTATTAAAGAAAGGGTTAAGCAACACACAATTAGCGTTCATTAGTCACAGAAACAAAAACGAAAACCATAATTTTAATTATCTCTATTTTGGTTGGGAATATTTCCTCACAATTTATGTTTCACACGGGGAATTCGGGGTTTACGTCGTTTTAACAGTCTTTCAGTCATCGTCTAGATAATTACTTTCGGAGGAAGACCTCAGCTTTTCTTCTGTACACGGAACACATGTATTGTTTTGTGCAAAGAACATGCGGATAGGACCACGGGCCTACCGTAAGCCAGCTACTGCGCACACACACCAACGCATGCACGCACACACACGCACGCGCGCACATGCCCACACACGTGCGCACGCCCACCACACACTATTAGAACAGTGTGCAGATGCTTAGGAGTATATCAAGTAATGATTAGTATCTCGATAAACACTCCTTAACTATAATATATGACTTGTCTCATTATATTTAGCTTACTGAGAAAACTACCATTGGCATTTAGCTTGATTAGCAAACAAATGTTCATTTAAGAAATGAATGACGTGCTTCCGGTGTTCATGAGGTTATGCAACGCATAGCTTTACGAGCAAAGTTAGTGAAGCCCGAAGGGCTTCACGTGAATCTTTGCTCGTAAAGCTATGCGTTGCATAACCCATGAACACCGGGAGCACGTCATTTATTTCTTATATTTATATTCGATTGTATTTCTTATATTTAAGAAATGAATGACGTGCTTCCGGTGTTCATGAGGTCATGCAACTTTCTTTTTAGAATAAGGTTATATAAGGTAGTTGCAGGGCGAATGTAAATATTATACTTTGGCTTGCTGAACAAGTGGTCATTATCCTTTACACTGCTAAGCAAATGGCCATGTAAGCTTGCTGGACAAATGATCATTAACCGTTAGCTACCTAAGCAATGTGTCAGCAAATGGCTATTAACCGTTAGCTTGCTGAATAGATTGCCATTAACGTTGAGCTTAGTGATCAAAGGACCATTGACTGACCTTTAGCATGCTGTTTCAAGTTTTGTTGCTAGTAAAGAGTCTCCAATCTGCCATCCATGTCTTTTCAAAGACCTAATAGATCAACATTGTTTGTATCCGTAAAGTTGGTGCATCTATTCACAAATTCGCTCGTAGTTTTTCGCATTCTATATTATATGCTTACAGCTAAAGTCGAGATAACTCTGTTAGACGTCAATGACAACCACCCACTCTTTGACAAACCTTCATACAGCATTAGTGTCATTGAAAACGCCCCTGACAATGACCAACTGCTGCAAGTCCGGGCTACCGACAAAGATGAAAACAGAACAATCACCTACTCACTCCAGCAAAGTGATTGGTCTAATGCCACATTTACCTTAGAAAACAAGACAGGTATGTTTTTGTATTGTATTGTTTATGATTTCGTTCCTACTATTTTCAACTCAGAATAGCATTACAATATTTGATTATAAGAAGTGCTGTGGTTAGTCTACATGTTTTAACGCCAGCCTGCATAACAAACTATGTAATCAATACTATGTGTTTTAGTTTACACGTATGTTTATCAATGTTTTAGTCTACATGCATTGACACCAATTTACATCAAAAGCATGTAATCATCGAACAATATAGACACACATCACGACTTCGTTGTTACAGCGTCACTGGCACAACGCCTCAGTTTATTTCACACTGTTTCTGTCACAGTGTCTTTTTCACGGGGCATTTGTGTCACGATATCACGGTTAGTGGTACAGTGTCTATCTTTCGGCGTTTTATGTTACGGTGTCTCTCGCACGATGACTCTGTCGAGGTGTCTTTATCACCGTGTCTCTGTCAAGGCGCTATTTCACGGTGACTCTGTCACGACGTCTCTGTACTATAGTATCTTTATCATGATGTATCTGTGTAACGTTGTCTGTGTCAAGGAGTCCTTGTCACGGTATCTTGTACACAGTATTTGTTGCACGGTGTCTCTGTCAAGGTATATCTGTACCACTGTGTCTTTTTCAAGTTGTGTCTATTACGATTTCTGTCACGGTGGTTCTCAAACGGTGTACGATGTCTCTATCTCGATGTACGGCGTCTCTGTTACGATGTATCTGTGTTTTGATGTCTTTATCATGGTGCATCTGTGTAACGGTGTCTCTGTCACGGTTTCTCTGTCATGGTGTACGAGGGGTGTTCCAAAAATAATGTCACTTGCATCGGTGCTCATATAACGGAAGTGCTTTGTTCACTTTAATTTGCTCTGCCCTTCAAAATACTCTCCGCCAGGCAGAATACACCTTTTTAGCCGGTCAATCCATTTTTGGAAGCATTTTTCACTCTTCAGTGGGGACACCCATCAGACAATGATAAACAGCAGATCCAAGGGCATTTCTCGAATTGTATCTCCTTCAAGAAAATGATATTTAAGTTTTGGAAAGAGAAAATAGTCGCAGGGAGGCAAGTCTGGCGAATACGGAGGGTACGGAAGGACGGTAACCTTCTCTGACTCCAAAAAGTCAGTCACAATACGTGCCTTGTGAGCGGGTGCATTATCATGCAAAAGTCGGACATACTTAAGTCCTGTTTTTGGGCGGCTACTTTTGTAGTAGTTCTTCAATTTTCTCAGAACAACGTTTTCATATAACTTGCCTGTGACCGTTCTGCCTTTTGGCACCGGGATTTGAATAGCTGGACCCTTATTAGTGAAAAAATAGCATACAAAACCTTCTTTACCGTTCGTATTCGTTTGGCAATACTTGGGCGTCTGGCATTTTTAGTGGCCCATATTCGGTTGGAAACCTTCCGCTTTGGTTCAAAATAATCACCAGTGACTATATTATCAAAAGCCTTTTTACTATATTTTGGGTACATTTTGATAATTTTTTTGCCATTGTTACACGCGTCTTCTTTTGCTCATCCGTTAACAAATGGGGTATCCATCTTGCATTTATCTTTCTAACTTTTAGGTGTTTCTTCAAAATTGCATGAACTCTTGCTAACGACAAGTTTGTCATTCGAGCCAATTGTCTTACGGTGAATCGAGCATCTGTTTTGAGGATATTTCGGATTTTTTCTATGTTACCTTTGGTCGTAGTTGTTGCAGGACGACCTGGGCGAGCAGCATCTTTCAGTTGCTGCTGCCCAGCACTAAATTTAGCTACCCACCTACAAACAGTCCTGTGGGACATTTTGCCCCCCCCCCCCCATAAATGTCACACACCTCACGGTGAATATCTACAGCCTTTATGCCGAGTAATGACCTACCTTTTATATAGGCCCTAATTTCAAGAACATTTTCAGCTCGTTTTCCTGTCATTTTGTGTATAGTCTAACGAATAGGCTATGAAACGATGTACACTGTACCGAGGCAAGTGAACGTGTGGACGAGATATTTACCTGTGTCACGAGCCATTGATTACTCAATCGACACGGGGTGGTTTTGTGCATGAATTGCACCATTTCCGCGAAATAAAGCACAGATGACATTATTTATGGAACACCCCTCGTATCTGTATTGCTTTGCCATGTTGTATGTCTCTGCCACGGGTTTTCTGTCACTGTGTATTTGTCACGCTGTATATATGTCATGGTGTATCTGTCACAGTGTCTCTGTCACAGTGTTTCTGTCATGGTGTATCTGTCACAGTGTCTCTGTCACGATGTATTTGTGTCACGGTGTCTCCATAACGACGTATCTGTATCACGCTTTCTATGTGACCGTGTATCTATGACCGTGTTTATGTACCACATCATCTCTGTCACGGTGTACCTATGCCACGATGTATCATAATACATCTGTGTCACTGTGTCTCTGTCATGGTATGTCTGATTTATGGTGTTTCTTTCAGGGTGTATCTGTGTCACGATATCTCTGTCATGGTGTATCTGTATTACGCTGTTTCAGTCACGGTGTATATGTCACGCTGCCTCAGTCACGGTGCATATGTCACACTGCCTCAGTCACAGTGTATATGTCACGCTGTCTCAGTCACGGTGGATATGTCACCCTGTCTCAGTCACGGTATATATGTAACGCTGTATCAGTCACGGTGTATATGTCTCGATGTCTCAGTCACGGTGTATATGTCACGCTGTCCCAGTCACGATGTAAATGTCACGATGTCTCAGTCACGGTGTATATGTCACGATGTCTCAGTCACGGTGTATATGTCACACTGTCTCAGTCACGGTGTACATAGTATGTCTCGATGTCTCAGTCACGGTGTATATGTCACGCTGTCCCAGTCACGATGTAAATGTCACGCTGTCCCAGTCACGATGTAAATGTCACGATGTCTCAGTCACGGTGTATATGTCACGATGTCTCAGTCACGGTGTATATGTCACACTGTCTCAGTCACGGTGTATATGTCACGATGTCTCAGTCACGGTGTATTTTTCACAATGTCTCTTTCACGGTGTATTGGTGACTCTTTCTCTTTCACGGTGACTTTTATCGTGCTGAGACAAACTATGTATGTTGCCACTCTGGTATGTTACAACTCGTATTCCATTCCGATTCGTGTAAGCATTTGAGAAACTTTTGACACAGTGTGGAGAGGCTTGTGTCCGTGTATAAACACTTTGGCAGCATATGACATATGAAATTATCTGAAGGGTATTTCAGCTTTTGTTGTTTTTCTGAACGGAATGACTCAGTGCTTATGCTCTATGTGGTCACTCTGAACGGGTTATTCTGTATATTTATCTGGTTATTAACAGGAAAGCTGATCAAGACTGGAGATCTTGATAGAGAAACAATCGAAACTGGGACCATTACAATAACTGCATACGACAGCGGAGTTCCTGTCCTGAATTCATCTGTGACCGTGAATGTGACTGTACTGGACTTCAATGACAACGCTCCAAAATTTGTAACACCAAATGAAACAATAAATGTCAAGGAAAATGTGTCGATTGGGTACTTTGTACTACAAATGAATGCTACGGACAACGACAAAGGGCCAAATAAAAATGTTACGTACGAAATTAGCAGCGGCAGTAAAGGGAACTTTTCTATTGATCCAATCACGGTATGCTCATGTTAACCATTTACTTCATGAATATGTCCAGATATGAGAGCTTAATGTCATCGTGAATATTGATTATATGAAATTTTTATCATACTATATGTAAACATTGCCAAGAAAGAAACTTTCAGTTTATTATTCTAAACGAAAGATCAAGTGTTGTATGAAATAAAGGGCTAACGTCAAGTAGACGAATGCATGTTACATTGTCAGCGTATCTCTATCCGACATAATCTCAGAATGAACACTTGTTTAGTATCATACAACTACTGGTGTATGTTGATATTTTCGGTGTATTTATTTAAAACTTTCCCTAACAAACACACATTCACACACCTTTGCATACATAGTAGACCAAGATCAGACAACTCCTGTGGGAACAGTCTGATAAGGATCTGCTCTGCTCTAGCTTATAGCATAATATAGATCTTACTCTACATTGTTTACCATGATAGAAATTAGTTTGTTCAGTGAATACTTTGAAACTTCCGTCAATTAATATTAATGAATTATTGTATAAATAGTGGTGCGGGAAAGGGTTAAATGCCAACCTGCTAATACCGAGGAGACAGTGCTAAAACACTTGCTAAATAGCATGACTCGTTCTCTAACATGATCATATAATGTGCTTCTAATGGTAAGACTTAATTGAACAATTGACCTGGTCTATTAAAGACCAAAAAAGCGAGTCGACATTCCGTTACTAAACTGATATGTGTACCATACACACAGTTTGGCATGATCGTAATATGTTTTCTAAGTTATCAATTGTTTTATACAAATTACGTTGGATAGTGTAATTTACTCAGAGCATATGTTTCCATGTCTTGAATGAATCTGTCAGATCTGAAGTTACATGCATTAATATCAGTGTGTCTTTTTCAGGGTTGCATTGAAGTTATGACTAAATTGGACCACGAGACAGTTCCTGTGTACGACCTGATACTGACGGCGAAGGATAACCCTGTAGACATAACCACCCAGAAAAGCAATACCACTTCCCTACAAATTATTATTCTTGATGTCAACGATAATCATCCAAAGTTCAAATCGAATTATACAGCCAGTTTTCCGGAAAATGAAGCCATTGGCAAGACCGTGCTCATAGTCACTGCTCATGATCAAGATGATGGGAATAATGCAAACGTCACATATAGTTTTATGGGAAATACGACACAACTGTTCAAGATTGATTGTTATAGTGGTGCAATCACAGTACAAGATCATCTAAAAGACAGAGTAGGAAATTACAGTTTTGTTGTTGTAGCTACAGACGATGGTCAACCAAGACTCAATGGAACCGCAACACTCAATCTAGAGGTGACCGATGTCAACCTGTGGAGTCCAGTGATCGACAACATTCCAGATAAACAAACAATAGGCGTTTACGAAGTAAGTTCAGTCAATGACCTGTTCTAATCAGAAAGCAGATTGGTCATCGGTCCAAGTTTGGTCACTAGCATGTTCTAATGAGAAACCAGGCTGGTCTATGGTCTAAGTTTAGTCACTAGCTAGTCAGAAGGCAGACTGGTCTACGTTTTCATCTTTTCGATACTGTTGTCATTGAATTAATATAACTACGCTGTTCTGCATAGTGGAAGTACGCGCGTTCTGAATGTGACACAATGTACATGCATTCGAGTTACTCGGCGTCTCATCTGAGTCTACATTGTTGGCATATGATCCCACAGAGCAGTCTATATGGCAATGAAGGATTTAATGTCAATCATAGTCCACATTTCTATAAGCCCTTATTGTGCTATAAAACGTATGTCTCTGTTGCGATTTATACTCGTACATGTTTCGATCCATTACAGAAGATATCCGGTAGACCTTGAATTACATCTTATAATCTTAACACGACATCAACATTCTATTCGCTAATGTGATGATTTGGCTTACTACATTAATAATATCCATGTACGGTATAATGTTCGGGACAACAATTCTGAGACCCTAGGTTTTAACTGAGATCTTAGAATATATTAGGTTTAGGGTTAGGGTTAGATGGAAAACTAAGACCTCAGCCGAATTCTTAAGTTTTTGTTGCGCATCTTTATTTTTTGTGGTCAGGGTCTGCTCCGTTTGTGTATATGAAAATATAGATCAGTGTCTGCCATAGTCAAACATTCGATTGTTTGTGTGCCATTATAAACATAAAAAATCTTTAAAATCTATTAAAATTGATATTCATGATTTCATTGTTACTTGCATAAATGGTCATTAGGAAATGGCTAAGCAGAAAGAGTCTGGCATGTCGAGAATTACACTGTATCATTGGACTTTTGACGAATACTAGTCTTGATTATATCTGCTATGTTTTAGTGTGTTCCAAAAAATCCATTGTTCTACCATGCTGGAAATTAAACCACATGTATATATACTGACATCGCTAGTCGTGATTAAATCTGGTATCGTTTAGTGTGTTGCAAAAGACATAGTGTTCTAGTGTTCTACCATGCTGGAAATTATACTACATGCATACCTGTTGACATCTGCTAGTCGTGATTAAATCTGGTATCGTTTAGTGTGTTCCAAAAGACATAGTGTTCTACCATAATGGGGTTTAAACTGTAACTGTTGACGTACGCTAGTCTTGATGATATCTGGTATGTTTTAGTGTGTTGATATCTGGTAAATTTCAGTGCGAAGATATTTGGTATGTTATAGTGTGATGATATTTGGTATGTTTTATTTTGATGATATTTGGTATGTTTCAGAGGTTGATATTTGGTATGTTTTAGTGTGATGATATCTGGTATGTTTTAGTGTGATGATATCTGGTATGTTTTAGTGTGATGATATCTGGTATGTTTTAGTGTGATGATATTTGGTATGTTTCAGTGTGATGATATCTGGTATGTTTTAGTGTGATGATATTTGGTATGTTTTAGTGTGATGATATCTGGTATGTTTTAGTGTGATGATATTTGGTATGTTTTAGTGTGATGATATCTGCTATGTTTTAGTGTGATGATATCTGGTATGTTTCAGTGTGATGATATTTGGTATGTTTTAGTGTGATGATATCTGCTATGTTTTAGTGTGATGATATCTGGTATGTTTTGTGTGTTGATATTTGGTATGTTTTAGTGTGTTGATATTTGGTATGTTTTAGTGTGATGATATTTGGTATGTTTCAGTGTGATGATATCTGCTATGTTTTAGTGTGATGATATTTGGTATGTTTTAGTGTGATGATATCTGCTATGTTTTAGTGTGATGATATTTGGTATGTTTTAGTGTGATGATATCTGGTATGTTTTAGTGTGATGATATTTGGTATGTTTTAGTGTGATGATATCTGGTATGTTTCAGTGTGTTGATATTTGGTATGTTTTAGTGAAATGATATTTGGTATGTTTTAGTGTGATGATATCTGGTATGTTTCAGTGTGTTGATATTTGGTATGTTTTAGTGTGATGATATTTGGTATGTTTTAGTGTGATGATATCTGGTATGTTTTAGTGTGATGATATTTGGTATGTTTTATTGTGATGATATCTGGTATGTTTTAGTGTGATGATATTTGGTATGTTTTAGTGTGATGATATCTGGTATGTTTTAGTGTGATGATATTTGGTATGTTTCAGTGTGTTGATATTTGGTATGTTTCAGTGTTATGATATTTGGTATGTTTAATGTGATGATATCTGGTATGTTTTAGTGTGATGATATCTGGTATGTTTTAGTGTGATGATATCTGGTATGTTTTAGTGTGATGATATTTGGTATGTTTTAGTGTGTTGATATCTGGTATGTTTTAGTGTCATGATATTTGGTATGTTTCAGTGTGATGATATCTGGTATGTTTCAGTGTCATGATATTTGGTATGTTTCAGTGTGTTCCAAAAGACACGATGTTCTACCATTTCAACTATACGGACAGGGACCATGGCCCAAACAGCGATGCCTATTTCAATATATCCACTTCAGACAATAAAGTGTCCGACACATTTTCAATTTTACCGAATGGATCTTTAAGGACAATAGTTGCTCTTGATGCGCACAGTCATGCCATGTATACGGTAAAATACTATCACATGTTTTTTGTATACGTGAGTCGAGCTTATTACAAAACCAGTTTTTAAAACAAACATTCAAAAAATCTAGATACAGATCAACGGCCTTGGCATCTGATATTGATCTGCACACCATTATCAACAGTAGTTTTATATGCAACATCTGAAATAGTATCACTATTTATCAGATGATGTTCAGATTACAATGAATTAAATATGGGTATACTGTGCTAGCATGCTATGGCGCGGCACAATGAACCGTATCTATCTGTCCGATGCTATGTAGATGACAATGAGTTAAATATGGGTATACTGTGCTAGAATGCTCTGGCGCGGCACAATTAACTATCTGTCCGATGTTGTTTAGATGACAAGAGTAAAATATGGGTATATTGTGCTAGGTTGCTATGGCGCGGCATAAGTATGTTTGTTATTATAATTCAATCTTTTTCGTTTCAATTCTAAATATATATGTTTTCTAAAGTGCGGACAGTGTCAAACAAGGTTATTCTGTGTTCCGTATGAATTGAAAATATATAATAATTATGACAACAGACAGAACGGCTGCTATGGTATTGAACCGGTTTCTGTATTTGGTATTTCGCGAGGTAACCATATTGAGAGCATTTTAAATTATGTCTAATTATCGGCATTATTTAAAACGATATAAGTATCTATGAGTAGTATGTAAACTTACATTCTGGAACAGATCCAGATCTTGTCCAGTAGGGATCATCAATTTCAGTGGTTTAGGTTTTGAAAATTGAATACCGCTTAATCGGCCAATATCATATAAGGATCTGGAGCTCCGCTATTTTTTGACATGAACCACAGCCGTGCAGGACAAGAGGATAATGCAACGAACACAATCACGGTAACACCAACTCCAGCAGTAGTCAGTTTAACCATGCAGTAACAATCGTATTTTTCATCCATTATATTAAAATCGTAACGATGGTCAATATACTTGGGCCTTTATATTTTTTTAAAGATATACCAACAATTAATATAAATAATGAAAGCATTAAACAGACAAAATGATCAGGTTGACTTTACTACTTTTTTTCATTTAACCCATTTCCGCATATTGTCGCCTTCTGACGCTTCTGTAAAAGTCACTTAATGAAACCATTGTGATAAATAGAGCATTTGCTCCACGGGAGCAAATGCTCTATTTATCACAATGGTTTCAAAACTGCACAATTATGAAAATTTCCTTGTCTCTAGTTTATGCTCCTTTTTGGTAGATTTGATCAAAGAGGTTGGGTCTAAAAATAGCCTAATTGGGAATGGGTTAAAGCAATTCGCTCATCGGGAAGGGTGCTATAAATAAACGTGTTATGTGTAAACTGTATACAAATTGAACAGACTCAAATTTCTCATTCTGCATTACTACTTTTGCTTTCAAAGGATCACCCATTTTCAGAATATATGTACTTCACAACAGCAGGTGTTAGGTGCTTGTGTGGCGACCGTAGAAGGTCGCCCCCTACTTCATTCTCAGTGTTGTTATATTTTCTGGTCCTTTGGGATCATAAGTTTTCATGTTATTATTTTTGAAAATTGAATACTGCTAAGCTGGTGCTAGGGGACGTGAGTAGTGTTGCACTTTCAATTACTACTCATGAACAGATTCAATAAAACCGAGTTTTCTCATTTTCTCATTCGAATTTTCTCATTTTGCATTTCTTCTTTTGCTTTCAAAGGATCACCCATTTTCAGAATATTTATGCATTTGTACCTGTACATGTATGTGTGCATTTTTGATTTTGGTTTCCATAGATCCAACTGCAGGCCACGGACAGAGGCATACCGCCACTGAAATCTGATAAATTGACCATAACGATCCAAGTGTTTGATGTGAACGACCACCTGCCAACCTTTCCTGAGTCGCATGTGCAAACAACAATACCGGAAAACCAAACCGATCTACTAGTGGCCAATGTGAACGCCATCGATATTGACAGCAACTCTTCCACTTGTTACAGTATATTGAAAGGTCATTGCACGTGTTTATTGAACCGACTTATACATCTACCATACCTGGAAGAGTGCATTAACGGCTTGGTATTATTCTGGTCGTATATTGACTGCCTATATTTCATACAATAAAACCCCTCTAAACCAGACGTTTAATTTAATATAAATATCGGTCTTGGAGACAAGTAGCAGCTTAATATTGGGTGATGGTCATGCAGAAAGCTCCTATGAGATCTTACTGCAATACTTTCACCCTGCATTAAGCTGCCACCTGTCTAAATTTATCTGAATTCTTCTCTTCTAGAAGTCTGGTTTGGAAGGGTTTGTCTGTACTGACTTAACCAAGTACAAGTTACATAATCGTAATGTAAAACCTAACCTTTCCAGTACTTGTATGACATTGATAGGAATTCAAATGAGAAGGGACGGATTTTACGTCTGAAATATATTTAACAAGGCACACTACCATACAGATTAGATCAAAATACTGGTTTATAGTTATAACTTAATGTTTGTATTGCTTATTGCTCTTACTGAGAATTAAATAAAAAAGAAATTAAGATTAAAACTTACTTGACCATCCATATTTTCAATCTGCCGAAATTGCCAAAGTAAAATAGGTCGAAGTTAAATATCGTTAAAAAGCTAAAATATCAAAGAGTGTTTCAATAATTGTTTACCATCTTAAAGAATATCAGCCTTATTGGTAAATGTTCGTTCCAGGGCCATGGAGTGACTACTTCAACGTTTCAGAACACGATGGTAAGATCTATAACATCAAGGAGTTTGACTACGAAAATACAACAATGATCAAGTTTGTAGTCCATGTGAAGGATTGTTCAGGGGTAACGGACACTAAAGGGTGGTGCCAAAATACGACAAACTTCACCGACACTGTAGCCAACCAGACAATACTTTTGAATATCAGTGACATAGACGACAACCCGCCAGTATTTGTCCAGAAAACAATCTCAACTGGTATGCGACGAACTGATGAATCCGGTACAGTCCTGAAACTTCACCTCAGGGTCAGTTAACTGTACATAGCACTTTGCTCGCGTAGTGCCTTTAGCCGTATTCGACTTTACTTTTTTCTTTCCTTCACAAAACGCATCCCACCTATTAAATTCAACTAATCAAATTATACTTTATGGATTAACTCTACCTTGCCTTTCTGAACGATCTCAACAACCTTCAACGTGGTCTAAATATGTTTTCCGTTACTCAAAACGTATTGTATTCGACTGGGAATTACTTTCGTTGCTTATTGATACAGGGCCAGTTGAATACGGCTTTTGTAATATATAGTCATCTGCTGTAATATTTTAATAGTACGTTTCGTTTACCATTTTAAGTGATTTAACCAAGTCTCAAGCTATTTTACAGTTCTATCATATTTTACACATGATAGAAAAAAGGATTTTGTATTGTTTTTAAAAAATGGATGCTTATACATGTACAATGAAACGTTTCTATAGCAAACACTGAAATGTAGACAAATGGGTGTACACAACAATGAAGATCTTTGCATAAACTTCGTCTTGCATTAACTCTTTACTCAATGAATATTCGTGCAAGAGGTTATAACATCATGAATAGTATATTAATTTTTAAAATGGCACATTAAAACAAGATTATTTGGCCTTGG